>JAOVYX010015415.1:0-34340 GCA_035668315.1 Drosera spatulata | reverse complement strand
AGTTTTTACATCTTATCTGCTCTATCACTCCTCTTCATGTTCCACCAGTTCACCCCTTTCACTATCAGAGCAACTCCAAATAGGTGTCATCAATTCATCTAACTTATTAATTGTATCTAGTTTTTACATCTTATCTGCTCTATCACTCCTCTTCATGTTCCACCAGTTCACCCCTTTCACTATCAGAGCAACTCCTAATAGGTGTCATCAATTCATCGTGATAAAAATTGCAACTCAATTACGAATGTTTCAGCAGCAATCCCAGAACCTACTGTTAGCAAGTTGATACCGAAATTCACACTCTGAGCTTGATAATGGCCTTCTGATATCAGATCACATCATCTCCAACTGTAAGGGCTAGATTGCGCAGATGGCTTCCTCTCTTCCCTTTTCAAAAAGTATTGAATGCCGAATTTCATTCCAAATGCATCTTAAGGGCAATTTTTAACAGAATACCCTTATATGCATATGTTTGTCAGGGAGGCAGTTGGAGCGCCCAGGCTATCATGTGCTACATGGTGGCATGATCCAATCAGATTCTTTGTTTTCTTTATTTTGGGACTAATCCATACACTCTACTAAGTTTTCCTTCGATGGTGTCATACTGTCATCGTCATGCAATCGCAACACGTTACTTAAGAATTAGTTGTGTACTACGATGAACCGTCTCAGGCACACCTCCTTTCGCCAACCATCCCTTCTACTAAATACAATGAACATCCAATAAGGTACTTTTCCTATCTGGTAAACATCAATCGCCATGTTACCATCGTTAATAAAAGGAGGTGCTGTTATCTAGGAGGAGTCAACATTTAATCTATATAATCCACAAAAAAAAAAACTGTGCCCTTGCAGCCCTTTCATTTTCTTGACATAAAGCATTATATAGTATAAAAAGATTCCCCTAATGTATTGTTATCTACTGAACTACTATATGCAGATTCCTAAGCCAAGCCATAGCAGAGATAATGCACTACCAAAAATCATCAGATAGTACTTTAGGCAATGGTGTTTTGCAGATGAATTAGCAAACAAAGAAACAGCTCACAATGTACTGCCAGTAGGCTCGGAAATTTAAGTCATAATTCTGGCGTATACACAACCGGAAGAAACTCATGGACCATGCATATATTCACCAAGAGTTTGCTTCCCCCTACAAATAATGCCAATCCATCAGCAAACAATGTTGTTCAACTCATTTAAAAAAAGAGACTAAAGTAATTTGTCCATGATGATTATAGCATGTTGCACAGATAATGATGTGAAAGCTTAAACATTTTAACTATATGCAAAGATCATGCATGGAAGGGAATCATGCCTTTGCATCAGGAGTATGACGTGTCACAAGGAGGAGGTATAAACATAAACATAGGAGACACTAGAAAGAAAATGGTAAAATGATTAAACAATAATTACCTAAGTATGTGAGTATTGCCTCTCCACCATAACCATATTGTTCCAAGCCTCTTCTTCTGCAATGTGCCGAATGCCAAAGAAAACAGAAAAGAAAAAAAGGGTGCAGGCTGAGATGCAAAGCCCAAACATTCCCGGCAAACCCAGCAGCTCACAAAGATCAGTCAAAAACTCGAATCACACGAACAAAGATTGCCTCTTAAATGTCCCACGCACACAAACTTGAATCGCCCCTCTGTTCAGAGTTGACCTTCATATCTTTCTTATAGAATTCAAGAAAACTCCTGAAGCACCCAACTTGAGCTTTGTCACAAACAGAATCTTGAAGTCCCTGGAGGCAGGAGGAAGTGCTGATTTTGTTGCAATGACAACATAGTTCTCTCCATTTCCAGTATCAATCTCATACAACTCCTCAAAAACTGCCCGGAGCTCATGCAACAACATTTCATAGAATGACCTATTTGGAGGCATGGCATTTAAAATGACAATCCCAGTCTTAGAAAGAGACAGCTTAGTAGCAACAAGTACATCCCTCTTCATGAATTCCAACGGTGGTGCACTAACGCCCGCTTTACAATCATGAGAATCTAAATCAACGAATATGGCATCAAATCCACCACTGAGTTCAGCTAAAGGATCAATTGGGGAATCATTATGACCAACCATGGACCTTGACTTTGGTACGATCCCATGAAAATCCAGGTTCTTCAGAATTTCAATGACATCTCCAACACATATCTGGACAAGCTCACTGCTTTCTAGCCCAAAATATTGCCTCGCAACACTCAAAACCACTTCATCCATCTCGACACCTACAACCTCAAAGCCACATTGGTTCACAAGAAACATAAGCAATGCCCCACCACCAACCCCACAACACAAGGCTCTCGGCCTCATCCCAGACTCAAACTTCTCGCTCAGTTGCCGAGCAATCAAAGAAAGCCCGGCAACCATAGGAGCCAAATAGGGATGCACCAGAGTCCCCAAATCCAGCCTAAACCCCAAATCCCCAATTAGGCATTCTTTTAAACCCAAGCCACCACCATTGCACACATTCGGGACAATGCGTATCTGACTCTGCACCAGATTCGGCATCCTCTTAAACCTCAATCGCCTCCTGAACTCCCTCTTTGACATCTCCGTGCCCTCAATCTCCACATCCTCCACCACCATCTCCCCAACCAGCTTCCCACTACACCTCTCCACCACTACAGAACCAATCACATCATCCTCATACCTCAGAAACCTCACATCACAATCCCCCGAATCCGAATCCCCCTTCGGCAATAACCACATCAACAACGCCCCAATCCTCTCCTCCAACCTATCCACATAAGTATCATCCTCACACTCCCATCTCCTATACACTCTCCCACCACCCCGACCATCATCACCCCCGCCGCCGCTCCTCTCCGGTTCATTACCGATCAAAACCAGCCTTGAAACCCCACAATCACTGGAAATCAACTGTAACTGACCCTCCTCGGTGCTGAACAGCCAATCCCCCTCTCGCCCCTTCGGCACCAGCATCGCTGCGACGAGAGGCGGTCCGCCGTCCTGAATCGGTTTAGTGGAATCGAGGACGGCGAGGCGGAGAAGGCGGGAGTGGAGATGGGAGGAGAATTCGGGGGAGAGGAGGTTGGGGATTGTGAAGGAGATGTAGCGGGATGGGATTAGGGTTTCGAATGTGCCTGATTCGATCGACATTGAGGGATGGGATTAGGTTTCGAATTGGGAGAAACCCTAAGGGTAGTTGATGGTTGGATCGATGGAGTTGATGGGGAATGGGTTGGTGTGCGGAGGCGGGATTCGATGGAGGAAGCGTTGATGCGAATTGGTTATTGGATTCCCGCGCTGGGATTGTGGAGGAGGAGGTGTTGGGCGACAAAGGGGACAAGGTGCGGACCAATGCTAAACACTCTGATTATTACTAGTCGTCGGACTGTATCAAATGGTTAAAAATCAGCAAAATTTGTGTTGCATTATCTGGTTCACAGGTGGTCATAAAGCGAGGAAAAATATGGATCGAATTTATGATGTCGTGTCAAATTTTTTGTGATAAAAAATCCACTATATGAAGTATATTTTAATAAATTGATAATATATTTTCAATGAATTTTAGTTTTGTACTTTGTTTAAGACTATGAAGATATGAATATATCATAACAAACCAAAGTATTCCTATTTTTTAATTTTAATATGGAGTATCTCCTATTTTTTTTCCTTAGGTTATTGGACATATGATCACAGGGGCATTGTTGGTGGTGGAGTACTAATTAATAAACAAAACAGCTTTGATCATAAGATTCAAAATATATAAAGTTGAAGTTGAATTTCAAAAAATCAATTAAAATAGTATATGGTGAACAATTGATTGTGGTATTACCGCAACATCATTTATTTTTTTTCATTGGGGTATATTTTTTCCTCTCATATTATAAATCATAGAATTATCGAAAAATATAACCAACATATCATACTTAGTAATTTTTTTATATAAAAAAATATTAAAATAAATTATTATCTATTATAATATATTTATCATTTTTTCTCTCTCTCATTCTCTTTTCTAAACTCATTTATAATTAAAAAAAATATTATTTTTTAATTAAATTTCGTAAAAATTTAATACATATATAAATTCGTTCGTGAAATCAGATCATTTATTATATTTTGAAACGGATATAGCACAAGCAAACCAAAGTCTCAAAAACACTGCGTTTGCGAGTGCAGCGAGTATAGTCCCGAAGAATAGAATCCGTGGAGCAGAAGATGCCTCGTTTTTCCTTTTCCTGTGCGACCCATCATCGCCTGATCGCAGCCGCCGCCACCACATAGAGGCCCAATACCTGCCAACGCTTAGCCGCCGCCGACGACCAAAAAAAAAAAAACGAATTTCAAGTACCCAACAAACTCACTTATCCCATTTCTCTCACAATGCAAAACGCAGCGTATGACTAGC
Organism: Drosera spatulata; assembly: GCA_035668315.1. NCBI lineage: Eukaryota > Viridiplantae > Streptophyta > Magnoliopsida > Caryophyllales > Droseraceae > Drosera > Drosera spatulata. The sequence continues at coordinate 29,965 of JAOVYX010015415.1, read as the reverse complement.
TTCTCTAATTTGTGATGCTGGCTCTACTCTGCGTTCGACACCATCCCCCTTCCAAACCCTGGCTCCTCCATTCCTCCCACTCCTTCCCTCACCACAACAGCCATTTCGGCGTATCCACTTCCATATGGCGCAATTCGAACGCGGCGGAGATGGTGGTTCCGTCGGCGAGTGATTGGCGGAGGGATTATTTGTTGCCGGCGTTTTTGAATCATCATCATAATTATGAGCAGAAGGGGGAAGGGTCGTGGAATGTGGCGTGGGACGCGAGGCCGGCGAGGTGGCTGAGGAGGGTGGATGTTGCGTGGTTAATGTTCGGGGTCTGTGCTTGGCTTGGGTCGACGAGTAGTGTTGATCGGGGCGAGGTGGATAGGGAGACAGGATACGCTGAAAGGGAGAAGAAGTGTGGCGTGGAGGTTGTCGAGAATGGGGTAGTGAAGAAGGATGAGGACGGGAAAGTCGAGAATATTGGTTATAGGGTTACTGGTATGATCTCTATGATAATAACACGAAGCCTCTCGATATATCGTCCATTATCTGATATAATCTGATGTGCAGTATGTTGGAGATGAAACGATCTTGTCTGTGTTGTGGAAATTAGTTCTCGTTGTGCATAAGAGTTTTGCAGCTTTGATTTCTGTGTTGGGGATAGGAAGATACGAACCAGTGAGGGATGTTAAGAGTTTTAGTTTTGGTGATTGCCTTCAATCGTCTGCTTGAAGTGGTTTAATGAAACTGTGGATGAATGGGTGTATAGATGATCAGAATACCCTTTGCAGGATCAGTTTCTGATGTATTCCCTGGTTGAATCATTCATAGAGGATCAGAGATTCTTGTTTTTGTTACTTATCATGTTAGAAGTTGAAGCAATTCCATCTACCTTCTTGGAAGTAGTTAGTCTCATAATGTATTCCATGTTATCTACCTCGTGGTGATTGTATGCAATTGTGTTGGCTTGGCGTAGTTAATGGCCAAATTCGCTCTGGGATGTTACTGTTTCCGGTTCTTGTGAGCTGCTTTTATTCTTTCTATTGTTTGAGGACGATGTCTTTATTTTCTATATGATGACATGGTGATAGGAGTGTCAGCTGATGGTCGATGCTTGTTCAGAGCCATAGTGCATGGGGCATGCCTGCAGAGTGGAGAAGCAGCGCCAGATGAGAATCGCCAGAGGGAGCTTGCTGATGAATTGAGAGCCAAGGTAGGCTTCTTGAAATCTCAACCGAATATGTCATGGTTTGTTGCCATAGTCTGGTTTGCTTTGTTTCACATAGGCGTGTAACGTGTAATGCTGACCAATAGTTTCATGATACAACACCATGTCGCATTATCTGATCCTTAAACCACAGATTAACTTGATTTAAAGCGACTTTCTTGTGTAGGTTGTGGAAGAGCTATTAAAGAGGCGGGATGAAATACAATGGTGAACCCTTTTTTTTACATTTCATGTCTTTAAGTTTCTTGATCGTCCTGTCAATATGTGTGATGGCTTATATCCTCTCTTTTTTTAATGCCTTTAGGTTCATAGAAGAAGATTTCGATACTTACATCAAGAGGATACAACAACCCTATGTTTGGGGTGGCGAACCTGAACTGGTGATGGCTGCTCATGTATTGAAGTAAGTCTTCGAATCCATTGTTTGTTTTTAGCCCCGTCAGTTTGCTTTATCGCAATACTGACATCGGTATCCTCAAACTCTGTGAAAATTGCTTTGATCCTCGATCTTTGTTATCTTACCTTGAGTATAGCTTCATTAGTTTGTACATTTGGAACTATAATGCTTATGAGAATTCTCTTATTTGAAAGGCAATGCAAGTATGAATCTACAATTCTAATCCCTTCTTTTCGCTTAGTGGTATATCCGGATAGTTCTTAATTTTTCAATTATTACCTGAAGGCGTTGGCAAGCATTATGATTTTTATAATTGAGAGTAGAAGAAGCTTCCTCTCTTTGTATCTTCTGTAGAAAACAGTGTTTGTTCGATATAGTCATAGTGACCCTCGTGTTGTTTCTGCAGGACTCCAATATCTGTCTACATGAAAGATAAGAGATCGGGTGCTTTGACAAAGATATCAAATTACGGAGAAGAGTATCACAAAAACGAGGAGCTCTCAATCAATGTACTGTTTCATGGGTATGGTCACTATGACATCTTAGAAACTTCATTAAACCATACTTCATAATAAACCTATGAAAAGATTAGGATCAAATTCACAGTAATGATCGAATAATGTAGACTAGGTGACATTATTTAGAGAAGAGTGTGTTACTCGACGACTTAGTGATTAGTCAGTTTATTGAGCATCTCTTTACCGAGATGACTTATTGTTTTTCTGAAGCGATGAGCTTTGTCCTTCCAGTTTTGTAGGCTGTTGAACCTGTGATTGTTTATCTCTACGCTCTCTCAAGATGTTTATTCTATCTTGTAGTATTTCTTTTGTATGGTTTATACCTCAGTTTTCGACGGAATACAGTTGTATCGTCGATTCTGATACGTATGATTGTTGTTGTTCTGTTTGGTCCTGAATCTAATACTATCGTGTTGCTTTTTCGTTGTCACCCAAGAACTCCACTTTCATTTACCAGATTTAATTACTTGAACGGCTGTTAGCTGTCTTTGTATTTGCGGTCCTGAAATGGCCACTGTCTTTTTGGATTAAGTTAGGCTTGTTAGTGCAGGGACCAATTATCCATATCAACATGATTTTGTCGAATGAAATAATTTTTCGTGATGCAAACGACTTGGGTCATTGTTTTTTTTTTTTAATAACAATTCTATTGATGATTTTTTTTTTTCATTTTGTGAAAAACCTATGGTGGTTGCATTATTTACTCACCAATTGCCTTTAGATAATGTTGAAATTTTGAAGTATAATACAATAAATTAGTTTACTTTTGAACTCGTACCACATGAAGAAAATTAAAGCTTTTTTCTCTATATTTTCCACCGATTAAAAACATACAAGCAAAATTAAATGTGCATGGCGCAAACAAAATTTATAGTCTTCCAATGAGGAGTTCTACACTCATACAAGATCCCCAAAAGTTATAGGACTGCAGAAACAACCAAAGAAACATCTAAATCCTCCAGATCGGATGGCGTTAGCCTCGAATCCGAACTCGATCAATCGGCAAAACTGCTTCCTGCTCTATTTGAAACCTTCTCTGTAAGCAAGAGGAACACAATGAGTAAATTAAAGCACACAGAACATCAACAACTACATATCACCTATTTTAGCATCCGACTGGTCAAGCGTCAATCAGCACGTACTGAAACCATAGTTTAAGAACGTCCAAACGCCACAGGGTAACACCAAAGGGTTTTATTAACTTACATGCAAACAATTCGACTGACCAAGGAGAAAAGGAAACCACGCCTTTCCATTTTTGAATTCTTAGTATATAAAAATAGTGAATACGCTTACGGGATATGTAAAGACCATAACAGCCAGATATTTCATGTCGAAATTATTAGACTGAGAGCAACACAAGGTCAAAGATACAAAACAAGGAAACTAACAAGATATGTGTTCATGAGACACCAGGGTAGGATGTTCAGTATATGCTACTACAGTATTATCATAAGAGAATCTAAATAGACCGAATGATGATTGGCAGAGTCATGGCATTTGGCGTCGGCTAATAGGCTACAGTCAATTACACAGTTTGTCGAATCAGCCTGTTCGACCCTCTCGGTAAACTAATCTATTGGCCTTTCTTGACCGACTCTTTTCAGTTCTCTTTTCAATTACAGTCAATGACGGAGGTAGGTTACCCACTAATTGATCAGGTGAATCAGCTACATCAATCGCCTAACACACGGGTCAGATTCTGTTTATTTTGTCTAACCTTCAGAACAAGCTATACCTTATTCAAAACAAGGATAACAACAAAACAGTTATAAACAGGAGTATATGGAAACAGCTGCATGACAACAATCCATGCTTGAATCGTGTATGGTTCACAGCAGATATACATACCTATTAATGAGGCCGGCACCATAATTTAAATCAGCTATCCTTCCATCTATATCTTTGCTGCATTGCTGAGTGATATACAAGCAATAGGCTCCTGTAGAATACTCCGCACTGATTCTATAGAGAAACCACCAGACGGTCCTTGGAAAACAACCATCCTTGAATTTTCAGACAAGGATTGTCTCATGCGAGTAAGCACATTAAGAGGGCCAGTCTCACAGATTTCAGCCAGTCCATCCACAACCTGTCAGTCACATCAAGAGGTTCAGAAGAATAAAAACCAAGCTTTAGAAGGGAGCACAGACGATGCACACTCTGGATTTTAGACAATTCTATAGCATAGATGATGCACACTGGTTACAAAAGCATGGTTTGCTTCCATTGTAAAGAATGGCTTGTCCAGTAGCATGATGGGTGTTAGACAGCTAATAACGGCAACAAGGTTCCATCATTGGAGTAGCAAAACGGAAAAACGATAGAATTCAGTGGCATAAATGTTCTTGGAGATAAATACAAAGAACTGTCGGATAAACAGATTTCAGATGCGGAAGGCCTGTATCTATACGCAGCATAATCTATGCATTACCAAAGCAACATAAGTTGGAAAAACAAGTTTAATATATTGTTCTTTGAAAGAGTTTGCTTTCAATGTTCTATGTGCAAAAATGAGCACTCTATCCTGTTTGCAAGTAACACCTCCATGTGCAAGTACGTAAAATGCAAAAAAGAATATGGTTCGCAAAAACTATTTTAAGATTTTAAACTATGAAAATATGAAGATTACCAGCAAGGAGACGCCTGACAAGTCGATCGCTTCCAAGGAGACCAGCTCCAAAAGCCTTTCGGGTGTTGCGACTATAAATTCAGGTTCACAACTCTTCAAGCTGGAGAATCACAAATTCTTTTCAGTCAAAACACATGCGAAAACATTAAGCACAGACAATGAAAATCATAACCCCCAAGCCCAAATGAAAATAGGGAACTGAGCTACTGAACCATCACAATAGTTCAATATTCGCATCGCCTCCTATCACGGGCAACTACTGAAAATTCTGTCGAGAGGAAATCACCTTTTCGAGAGGACAATCAGAGGTATAGACTATAGAAGATCAAATGTATTAAATGCAAAAGATTATTCTGTACATTGAAGCCTAAAAGCTGCATTTTCAAAAGCTCAATACAGGTGACTTATTTTTGGAAGGAGAAACAAGCCCAGATTGGTCATGGATATATGAGGAAAGATGGTTCAAAGAAGCTACTCTACAGCAATTTATGGATGACACTTATACAAGCTCATCTCTATGGCAAGGTAGTAAACTTAGTAAATATTCTCTAAGGAAAAGGAAACAATATGAAAAAGCAAACTCTGTAATCAAGTCGGGCATGAGAATGCTAGCATGGGTGAAGATATCAAATTTAAGCAACAAGGAAATAGAAAAGGACTGAGTTCAACATATACCCATGAATTTGATGATCTACAGTGGCACCAGGATGCAAGCTCACTGTGTGTACACCAAAGGCTTTCAAAGGTTTGCACACAGAGCGCACCTGAAAAGACGCAAACAACCATTGATTGTGGAAGGAGCAAGGCTGAAGAAAATTTATGCAACTACCACAGGGGGTTGATGTGATAACTGGTCATAGCAAATGAAAATTTATAATTCCAACAAAGGCAACTAGCAATTTCCCCATCTAGTCTCAAGCCGTGCATAAGTAGTTACTAGTTAATTGGCTGGTCACACACCATCACTACGAAAAATGTAGCAGTATGCTCAGTTGAATTCAAGTAAGATATTATTACCAGCACAATTTCTCGCTCAAAACTTTTCTTTTCTTTTTCTTTTTTCTGAAAATGCGATTAATACCTGACCCTTCATCAAAGATTCAAAAACAATAGAGGAATGAAAGAGCGAAGAGAAGAGATTATCTATGCATCCACATTCAAAATATGAAGAGAACGAGTCGAATAGAGTAATGATGGGAAGAATATTAAGTATTCTGCATAACTAACCTTTGTTGCATCTTTCTGAGATGGGACAAGATATACAAGAGCAGGATTCGTAAAAAATCCATCCTGTTCGTCCTTGCTAGAAATGGCATCAGCAGCAACAGATACAACCCAAGCAATCTGCTGCACTGAAGGGTTAGTTCCACTTGTATCAAATACATCCTTCCCTGCTAAATAGCTCTTCCAAAATTGAACACCCCATTTGTCCGCAACTATTGTATTTTCTTGTTCTGTATCAAGCTCGCTATCACCAAGAAGAGAATCACGTATAGACTTCAAGCACAGAAGGAGAAATTTCGAAGGTGCCACTGGATTTTTCAGAGTCTGTGTTTCTTTTCCGGTCTTTTCAATGTTTACCGATTTTATTTTGTCACAAGGAACCAACAGATGTTGGTCATTGCCTGACTTCACCATCTTCGACTGTTTTGATAACAACTTATCAATGCTCTTCTGATAACCAAGAGGTCTCTCCTTTTGTATATGACCATTCATCTTTAGAGGTTCTCGAGAAACCTTGGTTTTCTTGGCCTTATTTGTGGTAGCATCCTTCTTTCCCTGCTTATCATTGAAAGGATCCTCCAACGTGGGAAGGCTGAAGCACATTCCCTAAGTTTAAAGAGAATGAGAGAATAATCAGTCTAAGTAGATGAAAACACCTCTTACAAACCCACCAACACTCTCAAACTACACAATCAAGTCTCAACATCTGCCAATATCGACTGGTTCACAGAACTGAGAACATAAAACCACAGCACATGATTCATGTCAACTAGTACAATTTGAAGTTACGATCAATCTGCTTCAAATGATTGACAACTTTGAGGGAGCAAATTTGTAACTCACTCTCAGGGACTCAGAGCGTAAAAGCTCACCTATACATCCCTGAGCAAGGTAACATACACATATTTCTTCACTCTAATGACACTTCATGCATTCCAATTCATTAGTCATGAATGTGCCTCGTTGCTGAGCTCAACACATGAGCCAATCTAGCAGATAGATGACTAGATCATGTGATCAATTAGCAAATCATATGTTATCAATCACCAGCATTTCATTCTAAACGCACACACAATTATGGCATTCATTCATCAACTAAATTGTGCCGTCACACTTATTCGACAACAATGCCAAATCCGGCCACCAGAGCAACCATTCGATTCTTCGAGATCAATGGAAACCACTAAATCTAATCAATACAACAGAAAAGGATTCTCAAAACCGAAGGAATTGAAAATCAGAAGTAATCTGAAACGAGAAAGCAAGCGATACCTCGCATCGGCGGCGCTTGCCGGATTTGCGGCGTTTTTTGGCGGCGATTAGGGCGGCGACGCGGGCGGAGACGGCGGAGGAGGAGTCGGAGTCCTTGTGGAGCTTCTTCCTCCTCTCCTTGTTCTGCTTCCTTCTCCGGACGTCGTCGCCTTTCACCATGGCGGCTGAAAAAGCTCAGCGGGGAAGGGAGAGGGGGCGGACGGTTTTCAGGACGCAAGGGTAAGTTATACTTCAAGTTCCGAGGGTTCAAGTGAAAGTGGTGGAACGAAAATTCAGGGAATTAACCGTAATTTTTTTCACGATTTAGAGGGGAAAAAAATGAAAAATAACTCTGAAAATTTCTATGATGAGTATGCTACCACACCTCCATTCCATATACTCCAATTTACAATGTTTAATGGTATGTAATAATGTAGATGTTGCAAAAATACTTATCGCTTGAGAATGTATTCCTGGTTTTACACAGTTATTATTTGAAAGTACTTTCTTTCACATGTGACGGTTACACAAGTCGTCGTGTTAACATACTCGGCTCATCTTCCAATAACATGAGTTACATATCAAATCATCGACGGGGAATCAAAATACATTTATTTTTATACGATTCCTTTTTAAGGTCATAAAACAATGGAGGAGCCTTGCAGGACACAAAATCCTTGCGTCCCCGGGAAATTTGCATCACTCAGTAATCACATATTGAAGTCTGCCAATACAACTTCCGATGATTATTAGATACTGAAAACGATCTCTGAAACCTGAAACTTACCTTTAGTATGCCAAAACCCAAACCAGCAAATGAATGGGGAAATAGACAGAGATGCCATTACACCAAAGATTATACTGAAGGTACCACTAACCAACCTTTCACAAGGGAAGTAATCAGAAGACAGCGAACTAAAGTCCAACTGGTTGACACATATTTTACAATCAAAATCTCCAGATGATCAAACATGTCCTAAGACAAGATTTTGGAAGCACTACTCGTTGTCTTCGGCTGGGGCTGGCTGGCTCCTCGTCCATTTTGCCCATGCCCACCTCAGCATCAAGAACCCACCAAGCGCATATGCCTAATCAGTGTACAAAAAAGTATCAACATTAGGAGATTCATATATAAAGAGATCTCATCCTAACAAGATGTCAATTGTTCAAGATTGAAGTCCAGGTGAAAGGCACGAGAATGAGTACACCAAGAGAACAGGAATCGATGAAACAACATAGATCCCATTAAAACGTGAAGCTTTATTGAGGCAAGTTTCAAATCATATGACCATGAGAAATTTAATTCACAGTCGTGTGCAAGAGCTACCTGCACGCTAGAAGGGTGAGGATGATCGTGTCCCCAATCAAAAGCTGATACATACAATTGAAACCTACAGCTATTTGAAACAGGTTGTGAGCTCTAACTAAACCAAAGGCATGATTGATCATCAAGGGAAATCTGGCAAACTAAGACATACTTTTGTTTACATTCCAGGCCAGAGAGGAAAGCACACATGTAAGAAACCATAGTGATCTATGCACGACTTTGCAAGGTTTATGGAAGTGTCATTACCGTATTTAGGCAATCATAAAAGCATCAACTCCAAAGTCCAAACATGTTCATGCCCCTGTTATGACATGATTCACATGAAATGCACTCCACTTAAGGGCATTACATGTCAAGAGATTTAGATTTCTCGTAACGGAAGGGATTTTATGGCAAAACACAACACATCGCTGTAGAAGAACAAATAGTTGATCTTATGCCATATTGTTGTAATTCCCTGTTTACCTTTTTCCTAAAAAATGAAAAGAGTTGATCTTATGTGGTTGCTAACTCCTGGAGAATGTAACAAACAAACAATCCCAGAAAATGCATTCCACACAGCGCCTAACCGTAAGCACATTATAGATTTCAATGGAATGAAAAATGCAACAATTTCAATAACCTCCCCTATCCTCCTTGGTTTCAAATGTGCATTCAGCAGATAAAGTCAAGCCATATAATGAAAAAAATAGCTTTATCATTATACAGGTATCACCACTACCACCAGCACGATGGATACTTACACAGGTCTTCTTTCCCCCGTCTCACTGGTATATACTACCGATCTCGCTCACAAAATGGAACTAAAATCCTTGCTAGAAGTTTTAGGGACAACACTAATTGGCCATCCATCACTTGGAAACTTTCTTGTTCTTGTCCATTGATATAGGGTTTTTTTTTTAACACCAAATCAACCCAGGACCATGGATGCAAATAGTGAACTACTAAGTCAGTGGTCACTAACAGGTGGACAACATAACAAGCAAGCTGATATAACAGTGATGCCATCCAACACCAACGGTAATTGAGGCCGGCCGTCTTCCCTTTATCTCAATGGTAGAGAAGACATGTTGATTCCCCACCTTGCCGGCTTGCCCAACTGACTGAATTATCCTAAAAAGAGGTACAAGCCGGGAAGCGATAAAGCAAAAACCAAATAAGCAAAAACTCTAATCCCTGTAATGACCACAATCACCTGAAGGACCATTCTATTAAGCTTAAGAGGTGTGTTCAAATGCTTACCACCAAAAACAGAAGCAGCTTCAAAGATCAAACTGCTAATGACTTGAAGTCCAACTCGAAATCGATTATAACTCACAATCCCCACCCAAGGGGTTTATCACAACAAGCACTTAAACCTGCTTATAATTACTTTTGACGCACACTTCAAATAGTTGCTGGTCATTCCTTCAATTATATTTTCCTATAACCCTAGACAAGGGCGCCACAAAGAACCCTAATTCGGAAGTCGGAATTCATATACTCATCCCGATCTCAAATTTCACCTAATCCACACTTTCTCAACCCAATCAACACTAATCTCAAATCAATTCCACACAATCCAAAGCAACAACACCACAACACAATCGACCAAAAGTATTCCACAAAAACCATACCACGATGGGACTGGACTTCTGCTCCTCATCCTCCAACCCAATCTTCAACCCCAACGCCTCCTCCCTCATCCGAAACCTAACCCTATCCGGCGGCAGCGTCGACACCTTCAATTCACTCAACCTGTCCTCGATGCGGCCGAAGAACTCGAAAGCTACCGGCGACCCGTTCTCATCCTCGACTGGTGATGATTTCTCCTTGTTGTCTCCTTGGTTGAAGGGAAGCCTGAATGGAAGGTTCGAGAAGATGGAGAAGAATGGGTTGTTGGTGGTGGTGGTGTTTGGTGGGGTGGTGATGTGCGACGGTTTGAGTTCGGCGATGGCGTAGGCAGAGGAGGAGGGGAGAGTTTCGATGTCTGACATTGTTGGGGTTTGCTTGGGTGGATGGATTTGGGGTGGTTTCGGGTGGTGTATATGTGCCTTGGGTGTGGTGTGGACTGAATTTCATGAATGAGATTTATCAGGAAGAATATATGATACCGAAGATATTGTCCACGTACTATGGGTGAAATCTAGAAATTAGGACTACGGCGACTGTTTTATTTACTAATTCTGTGCAAACTTTACATAGGTTAATAGGAACAGGCTTTCAAGATATGGTTTGGATCAAAATTTCTAATTTTATTGGTATTCACCATATATGATCAGGTTCTTTACCCCCGGCGTGACATATCATTGATTTTACTAAAAAATTAATATTTTAAATGTGTTCCTTCTTCTCAAGTGGCGCGCCCATGGCCTAATGGATAAGGCGTCTGACTTCTAATCAAGGTTCAGGTCTGAAACTCCTAACAAATACGAAATGAATTATTAGACAAATCGCCGGTAGCTTCAATGTTTAATGAATATTGAAAGTGGTCAAAACCAACATATACTAGACTACACTGAAGGATGTTCTGCAAAGCAAAAAACATCAATCCAAGAGCCGTACACAAAGCATTCACAAATTTATAGAATACATCACAGCCTCACATCAATTCCTTTCCTGCTTATTATTAAATGCGCAGAACCTACATAAACTTGAAGTTGCAGGAAGTAGAAACTCGATTCTCTACCTCCAGAACTAGACTTATTGAGCCGAATGAGCCATTAACTAGACCCTTCAAAGCAAACCAACAAAATCTCTGAAATCAGCTGATCACACGTTCCGTGGTGTGACATTAGAAGTGCTTTGGAACCTCCATAAATCAGAGCCGGGCCTAATGACTATGGAACCCCTACAGCGTCTTCACAATTCTGTGTCGAGTATTACAAAAGCAACAGTCACGCCCCTCAAAGGGAAGGGTCAAGAATATGAGTGTGGGACTCACATCAAAGAAAGTTGTGCCGAGCTGTGGCGCTCATAACACATGATCTAAACGAAATAATTTAACTCGGTTCTGCGGCAATGAACCAACCAACTGGGCGTCACAGGCCTTGCTGGCAAGTCATCTTTCCACTCCAGTAGAACTTCCTGTTATCAGTCTCTTCATCATAGGAGTAGCCTTTGAATATCGCTGAAATTAGCTTTCAATGCTGAAAGGAATTCCCCTGAAAAAAACAAATCGTAGAATATCAGCAGCCAATAACCTCATTCAGCTAAATACATTCATGCATGTCGAGGCTCAAGGCAGATCACAAGCTTGTGCATATATGAAGAGGGGGGGGGGAACAAAAAAATCAACTGAAGATAGATTTGGGACGATATTTAGTTTAAGCTGATCCTGCTATGTATGTGTATGGCTGTGGTAATAACTGGAGCAAATAAAAAAATCAACTTAAAGAAAAACAAGTCGTCAAGTTTTCAGGACAACGGAACTTAAAGAACTCACACAAACTTTCCCCATGAACATACAAAAGAAAAGAGAACGCAGCGCATTTCACAAGCAAGAAGGTCAGCTCTAACCACCAAAGTTAAAAGCATTATGTACCTCCAACTTTGCCATCAAAAACACGATGATCAGCTGACAACGTCAAGTTCATTTTTGTCACCACTGCAGGTCTCTCAACTCCTGAAAAGCAAAGCAGAGATGGAATCAACTCGACCCATAAATATCATTCAATAAAATGAAGAGAACAAGGAATTGGGTTTATATCTTACCATCATCACCAACCACTGCCTCGACAACCTTGTTTCCTCTACCAACAGCCAGAATGCCAGACTGCCAAGACAGACCAAACAAGACAAGTAAAAAGAGGCTGCTGAGCCCAGAGTATGATCCTCAAAAACTTGTGATACATCATTAAATTAAATGAGGTATCTGTTAAATAGAGCTGGCCATTCTACTACTCCTTAGGTTAACCTCAAAATTGACTCAAAAGCCATCGTGAATAGCTACTGTAACTTGAAAGCTCTCTAACATTTTTATTATCTGTAAAAATGCAGTATGCAACTCATCAGATATAACACACTAAAGTTACCGATTTCCATAGGAAAGCATGCTACTTTACCAATCACTCTGTCTTAATACCATCAAAGAAACCACCCATGATGGCAGCTCCTCATTTTAAAGCTAAAATGCCTCAGTACTGACTATAGCACTGGAAACTAACTAGTGTTGAAACTTCAGCAGTGATCAGATCTGATCATCAGTTAAAATTTGTTTCAACTCTTCATCGTATTTTATATAAAGTGTTCACTGATATACAAAATAATAGTCGAAAAAATACCACAAACTTACCCATGTTTCTGCATATCAGTTCAGGAGAATGAGAAAGAAGTCAAAATAAACGGAAGGGTTACCTGGGGTGGGTTTATAATTGCACAAAAACGGTCCACTGGAAACATTCCAAGATTTGAAATGCTGCAGAAATGGGGAAAAAATGAAAAACAGTAGTCACCAATTTTTTTTTATGCCTGCCGGCTGCAGAGCAAGCAGGCTTACCTGAATGTGCCTCCCTGAAATTCGTGAGGCATAAGCTTCCCTGTTCGAGCCTTTTCAGCAAGTTCTTTAACCTGCAGATAAATACTCACTCAATAACAAAACAGACAAAGTCGCCTTAGAGTGGACAGAATATTCTATAACCTATATAATCATCCGTCGCCCAGATTCTTCACCAACCACCACCACCACCACCATATCGTGCAAACCAGCTTCTTAAGGCTATATCACTGCGGTAAGATCCCTTCCCCACCCTCTTTTTATACAGTCTTTCCACCATCAGTTAAAATGCGAGCATCGAGCACTGCTAAAGTTACCTCTGAGGATATTGTTGATATGGTCTTCTGATCCGCATTCTTTACAATTGGAGTCATCAATCCCTGTAAACAATATAACAGCTTGCTAAGTCTAGGCAGGCTCCCATAAAATTTCATTAAATGAACAAATCTAGTACCCTCTCTGTGGCAACTGCAATTGAGATGTCAACAGAATCATTCAAAGTTACTTCTCCTTTTTCAGCATTCCAGAAAGCTGCAAGGTATCCAGATGCGAAATTAGCAATTTGTATTGAAGAATGTACTATACTCCAAATAACATGGTAAGTATAGCTTAATAAGAAAACACTACCAAACTTGTGACCCCAAAGGATAAGTGAAATTATGGTGGGGATCTATGGGCCATGGCAGTTGGTCAAGGCTGTTATGAGGATCGATGCCATCGTTCAAAATTCCTAGGCAAAAAATGCGAACAAGGAATGCATAACATGTATCATTAACATGGTTCCACATGATATAAGCAAAAATCTATATTCCATGAAAGACATGTCCTTTGGTTTTTTTGTTATTTTTGTCACCCTAAAGGAAAATTATAGCATCAAATACTTCATAATGCCGAATCTTTCACTATCTAGAAAGCATATGGACATGACATCAGAATCGACAAAAGAATAGCACTGAAAGATGCCGTGAGATCTGACCAATAGGATTCAAGTTTGTTAAAAGGCAATCTCGCTCCAACCCACGTTATTCCAGAATGCAGACTCACCATTTGCACTAGGTACATTTCTCAGTGCAACTGCAACGGCTTTTGTGACAATGTCATTCACTGAAACCTTAACATTGTGCTTTTCTGTGCAAATGAAAATTTAAGTTAGTAATGATCCAACCAGAAACACATAACGACAAAGTATAAAAGTAAATCAGGAGTCCGACACATACCAATAAGACCTTTCCGGAATGATAGAAGGGGATCTAGAATAACATCTGAGAAGAAAAAACATATTGTGAGAAAAAGAAACATAAAAAAAGCACAGAACTTTAGGCTTTAGACGGCTGTCAAACCTGCAGACAGATATAGATGCGGTGTGGTTTGCTTTGATTCCAGCAACCGCCTAGCAATCACCTGGAATAATTATCACAAATTCACAATTGCCATATTACTACCATTTTTGCTTATTTTCTGTCCGAACTATAAGAGCAGGTATTGAGATGAGATGCTTTAGTATACACAACGTAGAATATATAGATGTCATGTTTGATGCTTTAATTGAGAGCTTCTCATGTCTTGTACTAGCATCACAGAAAAGAAAATGGCAGGTGCTGCAATCTTCGACAATTGTAAATGTTCATAGTTGTAAAAGAATTGCATGCATAGAACGATCAATTATGTCAGAAGCAACAAGCACGTAGGCCACTTTGGTTCAGAATAATGTCAAACCAGTGGATGTGTCTGTTTGTGCCTAAGTTATGCTTCGCAAAATGTCTCAGACAACTATTCTAATTTTTGGGGGCAGGCCAACATGGCAATATGGCTATGCTCTCCACCACATGTATACCATAACCATGAGTAAGATCAAACACAAACCAAGATATAACATGGACAGATTCATGAGACCCACTAACTTCCTTCCATCTAAATTTATATTTTGACTTTTTTTCATGAGTTTATCATAAGGATTCCTCTCAACAGCTTCAACTCAATTACATGGAATGTGTGCATCCATGGCCAAAGTTAAGGCATCAAAAAAATTGCAGGCTCCTCAAAAGGACCATAACATCAATAGATTTTGTCATCAGAAAAATTGCAGGAGACTTGTGCCACGACTACCTCGTCCAACGTTTTAAGTTAAGTGGCATGCATTCTCTGATGCATTTCTCAAAGAAAATCAACTCATGATCTACAAATAATTATGCAGATACCTTACGGATTTGGCTGTTTGGCAAGTCCTCAAACGATTCTGACTGTGACACTTTAGGTTTTGGTTCTGGTGAAGCAGATGGTTTAGGCCAGTCTTGAATTGGAGGTGATGATGATGCTTTTTCCTTGGAAGAAGAACTTGTAGCAGATCCGATGCCTGACTTAATAGCAGTCAAAACATCTCCCTTAAGCAATGTCCCATGAGGACCTGATGCACTTAACGATGATACATCCAGACGGAATTCTGAAATGAGCAACTTTGCCGATGGACTGATTCTACTAATTTTGTTTTTCTGCTCTTTCACTTCCAGTTTTTTGTCATGAGACTCCAACTTGTGAGCTTTTGTTCCCTTGCTGCTACCAAAAGAAGTCTGCACTGCCTCAATATCATTCAAATCCTCCACCTGCAAGTAAAAGAGGCAGTAGTACTCTGGTCACCGGTTACAAACCCAAATCCGGCCTTAGTTTTAAAAATTGCAGCAAAGATCCAACCAAGAAAGAACTAATAGTCTAATAGAAACATAAGGGAAAGGGCCGAGAGAATAGCACCAATGCTACTGAATGCAGATCAAGTCTCATACTGATGAAGGGAAACTATGCCATGCAATAAATTACTTACTGTGACTGCAATAGGGTCCCCAACAGCAACATCTTTTGAACCTTCAGGAGCTAGTATTTTAGCCAGATATCTACAATAGCAATTTTTATTTTATTTTTCAGGAAAATAGATAACACATGCAAAGTAAATGAAGAAATGTTATAACAAAACAGAATAAAGCATCAAAACTCGAGTTGTTTTAGCAGAAAGCATACTACTCTTCCCTGTCCTGGAAAACTTCCGAGTCACTTTCTCGACCACCAATAGGTCGCCAAATACAAAGCAAGGACACAAGCATAGTAACACTGTGCTCCTAAAATTTGTACAGAATCGTTTTCTCTGTAACCCTTCCCAGATTCACTCATCCATACAATACAACACAAATAGCCTCTGTGCACAAACAGCTGCACGGGGGCTTTTATCTACAGCTTAATATGTTGGAAAGGCAAAAGAAGTGAAGATACAAGTCTTATTTTTGTACATCAGCAAATTCACATCGACATCTTGTCCAAGCCATATATGTTCAACTCAGAAATACAGGGATCCATATACCCTTGTAACTACTCACGGACCAATGGTCAGTAATATATGCAATATAGAGTCCTGGTCTGCAATATCCAAGCGTATTTCTCATCCAAGCTTATTCGAACTAATGATAAAATGAAGACGCCATCACAAACAAACCATTATTTGGCAAGAAAGTCTCGGAGGAAAAGATTACCCCTCTTCAAGGCTTTCATATTCAAGGGTAGCTTTGTCGGTCTCGATCTCACAAATGATATCACCAACTTCTATCTGTTGAACCAAGTAAGCAATTGAGAGCACCATTGGGACAAAAGCAAACCCAAGCCCCTTAGATACAACTGTATAAGCATCACTGACCTTTTCACCTTCTTTCTTTCTCCACGTAGCAATGTTGCCTTGATTCTATGAAAATGTGCAGATGGGAAATCATCGACATCTATGACAGGAAAATAGAAAAAGACACCCCCTCCCCGACATTCACCTTGAAAACCAAGAAAAATCTTCTTACCATTGTTGGAGACAATGCTGGCATTCCGAGGACGACATGAGGTGGAAGCTCTGAGGTACTGATGCTACCGGTATCTTTTATTTCAACATCTTGAGTATCTGAACTCGCTTCTTTAATGTCTGAACCACCAAAAGTTGCTGGAACATTTTGAATATCATCAAGGTCCTCAACCTTCAGAGCCCATGGAAAAGAGTAAAGTTGCATCGCTTGCAAATTTGGAGTAATTTTACCACAATTTACCACCATTAGAGAAAAAAATCTTGACTTCATACATGCATGCAAGCATTTCTCACAACAAAACTTTTAGCTCTTACCGTCACTGCAATCGGCTGCCCCACTTGTACATCTTTGGAACCTTCATGTACTAGAATCTTTGCCAAGTACCTGCATGTCTGACCTAGGCATCATAAGCAACTACAAATGAACTTCGAATACTTTCATTATTTCAAGTGGTGTTGTTTGTTTGGTCATTGGGCCCTATTCCATGTGTCGGCTTCCAATTGTTCCATTTAGCTATAAGTTAACGTAATTGCTTTTTATGTTGTAGGAAGCATTAAGACTAGTGTAGATACGATATAAAATATGGGCAGAGACAGATTCCAAATTTGCAATCATAGTAAAACAACGTCAATCTCTCAAACAGCATTTTGCTCAACTAAAGAAACAGTAGTTTCTGCAGCAAAGAGTACCCTTCTTCAAGACTTTCAAATTCGAGAGTAGCTTTGTCAGTCTCTATCTCACATAAGACATCACCAACAGCTATCTGAAACGAAACATAGGAATCAACTGTGAAGTTTACAGTATAGTTTACCACAGAACAGAGTAGAAACAAATTCTTAGACTAATCTCAACGTTGTTTTCCCAACCACCTCGGAGATCATTTAAGCAAACAGGTAAAAAAAATATATGAGTAATCAAATTTAGCTGACCTTATCACCTTCTTTCTTCCTCCATTTTGCAATGTTACCTTGACTCTGCACCAGGCATCGACAATGCTATCAAACCTACGGGGGTATATGTCCCAGTCCACAAACAGTTACAAAGAACATGCAATGAGCATACATACCATAGTAGGTGACAATGCTGGCATTCCAATGACTAGATGTGGAGGGGTCTCTGCAGCACCCAAAAAAAAAAAAATCAACAAAAACTGAGCCACAGGAGATATAACAAACTTCAAGTTTTGCAGATCAGCTTTGTCCATCAGCTACACTGTAATTCTTAAACATGCTTCGTTAACGAAGTCATCTTGTTCATGACTAGAGAGTCCAGAAAAATTGAATATATTGGCACACAATCTGAAACCTATCTAGTCTTTATGTAGCCTGTCGAACAGTATAGGGTGCGAGGGTTGAAGTAACTATGAGTAAAGAACTTCTAGTCTAGTACAAATAATCAAACTATAGTGAGCTCGGATGACGAAAGATGTTATGGAAAGAGCAATACCAGCGGAAGAAAAATATCTGAGCCCAATTTGCAACTGTAGGAAGTCAGAAGCATGACGTTAGTGAAGAGAAGCCTCCATAGAGGAAAAAATGTGACTGTTAAATGTGAAGACTTACCTTAAGGAAACTGAGATGACAATAACTGTTACTAAAGGGTAAATATTCCGGCCTGAAACAACAAGAATTGTTAGTACCTACCAATAATAATTCTACACTTTCAACCAGCTTCAACTTGAGGTAGTCGGGTCCTTAACAAGTTGATGGAGCAATTTAAATGGGCTCGTACACATTTCAAGTCATGTATTTCAAGCACATAATGCAGAATGGGCCATGTGCCCAAGTCAAGATAACAAAATGGTTTTGATGCTTCACCTAACAATTCAAGACTTTTGAATAAGATGCTCCTTCAACTATCCAATTTATATTTACAGAAAGCAAGTTCTCAGGGAGACGGTGCACAATCTAAGAGAAGAATGACTCAATTTCAAGAGACCAAGCGTGATGCCTAGGACTTGACAAGGATGTACACTACTCCCTCCGTCCCATGAAGGATGCAACGGATTAACTTGACACGTGTGTCGATACAAAATTTGACACGCGTGCAACGACGTTTAAACGTAGTTTTTTTTTAAATTTATCGTGAAACATCAATGGTTGTATAAGTTACGTACTTCAACCTAATACATATTACAGACGATCAGACGTGATTTAATATGAAAACGAGACTTATATTCATGCGTATAGAATAATGCAGAATACGTGTGTGTTGCATCTTTTGTGGGACGGAGGAAGTACTAAACTATGGACACAAATTTTAAATTGAATATGCCTCTTTAACTGAAGTTTGACAGATACTTAAAGCTGCGAATCACCTGGCATGAATAGTATTTTTTTTAAATAAAAAAAAGAGAAAAGTAAAAAGAATCCTTTGAAATGGTGAAACCTGTTTACTGAACAAGAAGACAAAATGAATGATAAATGAAAAACTACAATTATAGGCCAACCTTGACAGATGCCCAATCTCATTTGACAAGGGGGCATTCACACGGGCATATCTGCATCGAACAATTTGTAAACGGAATCAGTGGAACTGATAGTTCAGCGTTTGAAGGAATCATAAAACAATCGACCACCCTTACATGCCAAAGCGCAATCAATTCATGACCATCCTAATGTTCTGGAGGAAACATAGATAAAACTGAAGTAACAACTCCCACTCTTATCTGTGGACCTTCTCGTCAATCATTTTATAATTTCTAACACGTGAAAAGGTCACATCCACTCCAAAGCCGGAACGTTGCGGGACAATAACAAAACTGTTCTGTCCAATGCCCGATGTTAGAAGACCTTCCTATTATTATGATCAAAGTAGGGACAGGGAAGCCTACCTAGACATCCGAAACCAGCTTGAGGTAGAAAAAACTACAACAACCAACTCCATTATTCAACTTAAAAGTCCCTACTCCCTGGAGTATCAGTATGATCGCACGTATATCTCGCTAGCCCTCTTCAAGTAGCATGAACTCCCAATTTCATCCTGTAATACAATTGAAACTAATGCTACAACACACATTCTTCTCCACGGACCTTGTGATCAATAATTTCATCACATCACATCCACCTCAAATACTTCAGAAAAGAAAAAACATCAATATCATCATCCTCGATTCCTCGGAAAACCAAACCTTACACATTGACGCAATTCCACTTGACTTCTTCGTCACCACACCACGACACACAATCATTCACTAATCGCTAACGCGAATCATTACTCTTGCGACTAGAATTCGATCGATCAACAACGGAGAACGATCAGAGAACGAGACTAGAATGCATCGAGGTCAAAATGCGAGGGAATTGCCGGAGCATAGAAATCAAAGGAAATGAAATGGTACCGGTGAATGGATCGGGCACGAGAGATGGCGGCGGCGGCGGAGGAGGAGAGGAGGCGAGCGCGGAGAAGAGAGGAGGCGGCGCGTGAGATCACGGGATGCCGCAATCGAGAGAGCGCCATCGTTGTCGCCGATCAAGTGAAGGGGGAGGCGAGGACGGCCGTGGGGGGAAGAAGAGGAAGGTGAAGGTCAAGACTTTCCCGTCCTTTGTGTGTTTTGTTTTCAGGTTTTTTCAGTTTTTCGACTGTGTTGAGACTGTTGACCAAGGAATTGCAGGTGCCATTTTAACCCAGAGTGACCGTATGAGTGCGTTTTCATTTATATATTGTTGCAACGATGGCTAGGAACAGTAGCTCGACGAAGTTTTATGATTTGAGTAGCACATTTGTGTTTTTGTGGTGGTTTATTTTCAACATGAATCATCCTTTTGTTATATACTTTTTCTGTTTTAACAAAATTATAACATTTATAAAATTGAATCGTTTTAATTAAATTATAATATTATTTTATTTGAAAATTTTTTTCATATAAAATTATAAAAATATCTTTATTATTTATTTTATATCATATCAACTTTTTATTTTTTTTACTTCTCTCATTCACAGAAATCAAAAAATAATTTAATCTTTACATTAAAAATCAATATACATATAAATCATGCTAAATCAAATGATTGTAATTCTATTGGAACGGAAAGAATATTCCAAATCTTACACAAAGATATCACAGCGAAACTGAACCACCAGGGGTGGATGGCACATATTCCCTTAAATGTTCAGTCACAGATGATTGTTCATCCTGAAACTCACGGTTGCAGTATCCTATTTCCCTCCATCTAATTAAAGGGAAAAAGTTGCTGATATCCTCCTTGGTTGGCAGGGCACAAGAAGTCATTCTTCACACAATCCAAACAGGACTAGCTATCGAACACAGGATTCTCATGTAAAGCCTGCTATACAGACGACAATGGAGAACCGCATTCATGGCAAGACATCAAAACTAAACAACAATTTTTTTATTTTATTTGTTATTTTTGATAATACAACTTAACAACAATTGATAGCAAAAGTGAAAATCCAGTAAGTCTTTCGTCTCCTTCAAGAAGGTAAATGACTGATGGATAGGAATCAAGCTCTACATACATACTGCAAAAGTAAGTAGAAACTAGAAACATGAAACCGGATGGACAGAATCCTGAAAGAGAAACACAAAAAGCGACAACTTAAGTGGCTTTTGGTAAAGTTCCAATTGAGAAATTAAAGAAACAGGTTAACGCTTTCCACCACCGCCTCCCATCTTGGGGCCTTTAGCGCAGCACCCTTGGGAACATTGCCCTTTCCTTGCGTTTTCTGAGATTTGGCAGTCACCTCAGCCTTCTTGGCCTTCTTCTCATCCTTGGTTTTCTTAATCCTCTCTTTGATTTCCCTGTCAAGATAAACAAACCAATGAGGGAGTGCAAATGCCATTAAAGCACATCAAGTACTGAAATGGAAATCATGTTATGATGTTACAAGTTCTCATGAGGTAAATATGCCAGAATTGCACAAAAGAATAAAAACAACAGCATATAACGCCGGGCAGGAAAGAGCCCATGACCTGAAAGCAATAAAAAGAAGCAGAGTATACCTGAGAGCAGCTTCTCTAGCCGCATCACGAACCTCAGGCTTCTCAGTTCTTCTCTTCTGAATGACCTCCAGAGTTGCTCCTACAATGGGCCTGGAATATGGCTTCTTCGTGGCACAATGCCTCTTCTTCACAGCCTCTTGGGCAATATCCTAAACATTCATGCGATCAAAATCAATAAACAAGTTAAAATTTGCTGCGGTACACAGTGGTGAATGGATCATGATCTGACCTTTTTATGTTGCTTGCAGTACACAGCGGTCCATGTTAACTTTGCTGGCTTCAGCTAGTTGTGGAAGTACCTTTTGCACTTCGAGTTGGCAAACAGGAACACCTGCAATGGCCACAAAGTGAACAACATGCCAAAGATCAGATCAACAACAGCTTCAATTCCACACGCTTCACAGAAGACACAGGAAATGAATATTTATCATTTGCTTCACCTGCGAATCAGATCTAATAAATCTGATGCCCTTACCCGGGTAGATCTTCGCACCACTAAAGCGACAAAGTTCAGTCCTACATTGAGCAAGGAAACAAATATCACATGAAAAGAAGAAACATACGAAGTAAAAACTTAAAAACTACTCAACTGCTGAACACGAGATGGGCCAAATGAAAAACTCATCACCAAGATGGTGAGTGCAGTTTGATATTCAAGACCTCGGATCAGTATAGGCATATCACATTCACAAGGCAATAAACCACCACATCCATCAATGCCTCTGAAACCCTGCTATACTAAAATAACATATCCATCTTGCCATTTCACATATCAAAGCAATGTTTCTCAGGATCAACAGGTAACAAAGTTCGAACGATCAAAACCACATAATAATTAACATGATAGCTCAAAACCCCGCCGAACAATGCAGGCATCATGCACATACAAATCAGCCTTATACAACTTCCATCGGCAAACAGCAACTTAACATCAGTGAAATCAGCAACAATGCCAACAATTTCCGTACTAATGTTAACTCAATCTCACAATAGACACCAGAGTATCCGGAAAAGACCGACCCACAATCGAACCAGCAACGATCTCAACAAAGCATAATAAGAACTAGAAAATCATAACCAAATAAATGGCAAACAAAATCCACAAATCACACAGTAACGAAAACCTAAATCACTCAGTACACATCTCCTCCACACCGTTCCCAACCAGAAACTCCCAAAATTTTGGGACACAAATCAAATCAGCATCCATTTCAATCACATCCACGATAGAAATCGACAAATTCGTAATCAGAAATGAAACTGGAGAATCGAAATCGGTATCGTGGTGAAGAGACGAAAGAGAGAAAACCGCACTTGAGAACCATTGTTCGTGGTGTTCTTCTTCGTCGCCGTCTGCGTTTCTGCTACTTGGATGTGATCTGATGCTGCTACGATTCTCGTTCCTCGAAAACCCTGAAAAGGAGACGAGGAACTGGGCCGATGATGTTTTTGGGCCTTCGATTATGAGTTTGTACAAGATTCGGAAATTATGTATTCTGGGCTAGCCCAACACTGCCTCACTCTAAACCAATCTGGGTTGCTCTAGTGGTGTTCAGACTCAAACTTCTTTTTGAAGGTCTTCGTTTTGAATTTTACTAACCTCAAAATTCAGATTGGCTACCCGTTGACTTCAATCAAAGGTTTAATCGATGCTGGTGGGGGCGCCTTGTCAGTGTTCGGGGGATTAGTTGAGGTGCGCGCGAACTGTCCCGGACACCTTCGTCATCAAAAAAAAAAAAACACTGTCTCACTCTATTAAAAGAAGAAAACGAGACTATAGTAATTGTAATTATGTTGGCTTTATTTTTTTTTCGTAATTTTTAAAAGATTAGATCATTGTTTTGAAATTTTAAATTACAAAAATAAAATATTTTTTTCAAATTTGTGAGGATTGCAGCATATGTTAATACAGTTAATGCATCCCCTAGATGAGGTATGTAAATCACACTCGATCATATTTTTCTCTCATAAGTTATTATCTCATTCATAGTTGGAGACAGTAGATTTATCAACAAATCACAAAAGATTCATGGATGATAAACCCATGAAATGGGGTATATGCCGTTGGAAAATTCCTTAAGGTCGGTTTTGAGTAATAATATAAAAGCTATGATTAATGATCTGCCTGAACCAATCCCAAACTGGTAATGAAATGTCATTATCGAGACAAAGATAAATCGTCATTTTCAGGTTCAAACTGGGAGGAAAATAGAGAATCAAAGACAATATCGACAGCTTACAAGTGAACAGCAGTGTTTAAAGCTGCCTAAGTTCTGTTGGTGTAGAAACAAGTAAACACGAGAGAGCACAAAAGACTGAAGAATGTAATCCCAGTGAACTGTAATCTATCTATATGACAAATGACAATGTTGCAGATCCATCATCGAATTCTAATGCTTATACAAAATGCTAAACAGTATACTCGCAGAATGTCGAAATCACTTCAGCAATCACAGGACCTTGTAAGGCAGAAAACTCAGTTGAAGCAAGATGAGAGATGAGTGTAAGCCCTATGCGACAAATCCACTCAAGTGACAACTTGTCAGATTTATTCACAAAAGCATTATCAAAGCAACCATTATGAAGCTTAGACACAAGATAAGAATGAGAAGGCTTAATAATCTTCTTGAACAAAATTCCAATGTTTAAGGGAGTTTAGTTTGAGGGAGAGATTGCACTCTTTTTTCTTCTGTTAAGATGTGTATATAACACCTTACAGTTGAGAGGAAACTCCACCGTCCGATAACTTCGATTCTTCCTCCTCAGAAAGATGATATTATGTCATGTAAAGATCCCGTGATTTTTGGATCGTCGCCTGATCCAAACCGATACCTCTAGCCCATACAATGTGAGGTGGGAGCAGCTATTAGAATTCACCAGCTCGAAACAAGGAATTAGACTTTCATCGGTTCTGGAGCCCCTCTATCGCCTTTTTCCATTGCCAAGCTCTCTGTTTTGGATCCTCGAAAGCCATCACTTTCTTCGGCTGACAAAATGCAAAGCATCACAGTTCAGGAACAAGGGAAATATGACCAGTCTATCTACCACAAGGTTTATCCAGTATGCAGTGCCGAGATAATATCCCAGCAGTTCCAACATTAACCCCTGGAAAAAGAAATATATAAATAATTGTTTCCTATGACCAAAGACTCACCGTGCAGATCTTGAACTGGGAAGGACTCGTAACTTGAATACTCAAGTCATTCGGATTGTCTGACCAGATAATGTTCCCTTTAACCAAAAGTTTTGACGGATCAACATAGATCAACTTTGGCTTGTTGGTTAGGATTAGCTGCACCTTCTTGCTGGTAAGCTTCTGCAATTTCTTCACCATTGAGATCATGATGACTGATTCTTCCGGTTCTAGAAATTGCTGCCTGATTGAGTTAGCCAAAACAAGAACAGCATTATCAGCATCCAGATTGCAAGCTTCTTTATAGATAGTCATATAATTTGAGGATGTTTAGCATGGTTCCAAGGGTTGTTGAGGCAGACAAATCATGCTAACATAGTGTACAAATAATGTAGCAACTTACCATTTGGAATCGAATGAGTCAATTGAAGCCAGCCGTGTAACGTGAGCTGATCCTTCAGACGATGACGAGGCACCACCGTTCCCCTCATTTCCCTTTACAGAACCATCACCAACATGCGTGAGATCCCAACCTTCTTGGACATCATCAGCTCCTTTGGAATGAGTCTAGTTTGAAGTGGAAAGGCCATCAGATGTGGAGGGAACACAGTGTCACAGTCCTTGCAAAATGAAGATACATAGACCAATAAACAATCAAGTCTTACCGCACGCTCCATTACAAGTCGAGGAGGGGTTTGCTCTCTCAAATTTTCCCAGTCGACTCCATGAAAAAATGGGTGGTTCTTAAGAGTAGCATAGCCATCAGGACCAGCACCTGGTCTCTTGCTCGGATCTGTAGCCTGCATGGTCGTTGATTATTTACATTGCTAGCCACATATGACCAATGCGAGAAACAATAAACCATAAAGATGATGAGCATGAATAGTATGTATCACAAATTACCCCATTCTTTTGTACAAATGAAGACAACACTCGCATTGTTAACTTACCAGCAAACGATCTATAAGGTCACGTGCCTCTTTAGAAAAATAATTTGGAAACTTAATGTCTCTTGCCATTATCCTCTGAAAAATAAGCCATTCACTTGCATCTTTGAACGGAGAAGTCCCTGAAAGCATTTGGTACAATGTGCAACCAAGAGCCCACAGATCATTTCTGTTTGAACAAAGAATTGACTGGTTAAATCTATAAGCAGTCACAAACAATAGGAAACTCCGGTTTGACTCTTGAATAAGAAAGTCATGTTAAAAAACACCATACCCAAATGTTGCAGGCAAAGAATTGAGAACTTCTGGAGGAACATATGCTGCCGTTCCCACAAATGTACAAGCCTTGTCATCTGCATTAACCGTAGATAGCTTAATCCATCAGCAGATCACAAGACATCAATAATCCCCTCCTAATTCCAAAAAGAAGGGGAGATCGCGATCGACATAAACAAGTTTATAGCCACACCTGAAGCCGCGTTTGGAAGGACCGTGATCCTACTGTCTTGCAGAGGCTTCACACTGCCGAAATCAGCAATCTTAATGTGGCCATCAGTAGTAAGCAATAAGTTCTCTGGCTGTCATTGACAAGACGGTTAGTAAACGAACCCAAGCTAAGTATGCATGAAAGTAGGAGATGAATTTAATACAGATGAAGCCAAATTGTTACCTTTATGTCTCGATGTATCAGTCCCAGCCCGTGTATATATTCAAGAGCATCAACAACTTCTGCAGTATAAAAGCGTGCTTCATCCTCTGACAAGCGTCCTTTCTGCAAACAATTACAGCAACTCACTCACAGGAAAGATCTGAGTGGAAGACGGAAGAGAAAAATCAGGGAACAAAAGATGGCCAAAAGGGAGAATACGGGTTGAGATCACAAAGTGAGGAGAGACAGACTTTGGCTCGGTCCCAAAATATAGTAACATAGGAATTTTCCTAGACCCAATGACAATAGCTCTTATTTACAGAATGATACGTAAGAAGGAGTTTTATTATGTAAGGTTTGCATCAAACACAAGAAAATCCATCCACTTCTCAGACATGTTACCCAATAAGGATATCGCGCCACAGGCTGATATACCAAGCATATATCTTCCTAATGATAGCCAAAGTTCAGAGCATACTGGAAGCCACTATTTACTCACCCTGGTTATCTGATCAAAAAGTTCTCCACCTTCACAGGATTCAAGAGCCATGTCTGCACAGACGAAGGAGAGGATTTATAAACCATAAGATGAAAAATGAAGAAACTGAGTAGGAAGATTGTTATAAAAGAAATATAGAACCTTGACACTTTAGTTCCAATAAACAATGACGAATACCTACACAGGGAAAAGGTATCTTGAAATGTGAAGTAGAGTCTCACAATGCCAGGATGATCCAACTGATCAAGAACAATCCGTTCCAGCTTCACATAAGCCGTTTTATTTTCTTTAGCAATGAACTTTTTGTCCATGATCTTCAAAGCATAGACAACTCCAGTATCCTTCTTTTTAGCCCTCACAACCTAGCAACACCACAAAAAACAAAATATGTAAGAGAAGTCACTCTTATGATTTAAAGATGAAAAATGGAAACAAGCTTCTGAAGAAACAGATCGTTGATAAAGTTTGAGACAAGAGTTGACGGCATGCTTCCTCGAAAACGAGAAGCACGCACCAGTTTAATTCTGGGAAACTATGGCAGAAATATAGCCCATGAACTTAAATTTGTCATTATCATTAGAGCCGTCAGTGAAATACACTCAAATGAGGTCATTACCACTTTAACAACAGAGTGATGCTGGTGATTTATTGCATGAACAGCCTCCCCTAACCTCAGATCCACCAAAATGGATACTCATGAAGGCTATCAATAAACTTCAAGCTTTCTAATTCTCTATGAACTAAAAGCATATATAAAGAGTCGCTCAATTTTACATTCGTAGGTGCTTCAGGGCAACAAACCATGCTGTTTCAAGTGAAAGCGAGGTCTCCAAGAGATTACCAGTCATCCATTCAACGAAGGAAGTATACATCCTACAGATAATATTTCCCAACATCCTCACAAAACAGAAGATGATCATCATCAGATTCAAAAAATGAAGAGATACTGAGCACATTGCTCAAAGATGATAAAATGGCGCTATCATCCATCACCGATTCCCAACTCCTAAGCACTGCAAAACAACCAACCAATACAAAAGCATGCACCACAAAAAAACTAGAGCAACCATGAAATGCACTCATTTAATCCATCAAATAAACACAATAGCCCGATCACATATATGACATATCGACTGATAACATAACATAATATTAGAAGGACACAATGTCCATGTCTTCACCTTAGAATGAGAACCAACTCCATAGATCTTCCCCAATTCAAAATCATTGATCGTAAAACTCTCCTGAGGAGCCCTAAACTGAAAGCTCTTCCCTCTCATCACACCGCCACCGCCGCCATGATCATTCGACGACGAATTCCTTTGAATCCTCAACTTGGAATCAAATTCTTGCTCCATTTTTCACCCTCCTCCTCCTCCTCCACCTCTACCCACTCACATTCTCATTCTCACCATTTCCCTCTTTTCCTATTTCAATCAATGGAATCTATTCACTTTTTTTTCTCTGAAAAGCAGCGTTCAATTCACGGCCTCCAAGAAACCCAACGCGTCAAACAGCAAAATTCAACAGCAAAAGGAAAAATCAGATTCTCCAAAAAGTGGTTCGTGGAAACTCAGCTTTCATCATCAATTGTTGACCCCTAAAAAGCTGAACCCAGGAAAAAAAGGGGCCAAATCCTCTCCACCCAGAAACCAAAAGCGCAAAATTTCACTCAAAGATTCCATCTTTATTCAATGGGTAACCAAAAAACACAGAATTGTCGTCAAATTTGAGCCAAAAAAACAGACTCATGATATGATTTTGAGATAGTTTTTGAAGAATTGATGAGATTTGGATGATGGGTAATGGGATAGAAAAAGAATGGGGATTTTGAATGATGTGATCATGGGAATATCAAATATGGGGAGAGATGATGGGAGAGTTGTTTTGTTGGGGGAGAATTGGCGGTGCTGGTGATTTTTACTCTCCTATGATTGGGAAAGGCCCTTCATCGCCCATTGCCAACCAACTCACCACATGCTATTCAATATACTCCCCCAATCCTACTTTTTGTAAGGAATAATTATAACTTAACCGATAAATTTTGATTTGATGATACCAGACATGTTCGATTTCTGGAATAACTTGTATAACGATTTGGGTTAAGAATTTTCGTTCTATGTGTTGAACATGCCGTTAATTAAGAAGAGATTTATCTATAATGACATAACCACTGCTAAAGTAAGTCCAAGAAAAAAGAGAGGGAGACAGAAGCCATTAGGCCTCCTTTCAGATATGGTTGACCACTTCTCCCTTTACGCGATATCCATTATAAACAAAAAAAAAAAAAACGTGATTTATTCGAATCTGTTAAAACCTTTCTGTCATTAGAAATCTCAAATAACGCTTACCTTATAAATTTGTTGAAGTCTTATACACCCTCGAGTTACTTCAGTTTCCTGGCCTGACATACAAATATAGACTCGTTACCATGTGACAGATCCATACTCTGGAATGCGAGGTTTAATCTGCACATAATGCAGAGGTTTCCAAGCTATCGCTGAAATCCTCATTCTCTTCAACAATAAGAACTTAGGAGATTAGAAAGGTCATGTACAAGACGAAAAAGACAATGATACCCTCTCCATTCACAATATACACTTCATTTCCACCTGCCTGCCACAAAGAGAACGTTCCTCACGCGGATAAATAGAAGGATAGATGTGACTTTTCCACTTATTCGGTCTATCTTTGTACTCCTTTCAT
Organism: Drosera spatulata; assembly: GCA_035668315.1. Taxonomy (NCBI): domain Eukaryota; kingdom Viridiplantae; phylum Streptophyta; class Magnoliopsida; order Caryophyllales; family Droseraceae; genus Drosera; species Drosera spatulata. The sequence continues at coordinate 205 of JAOVYX010015415.1, read as the reverse complement.
CTACAGGATTTACTCACTCTACTCTCTATCTTTCGCTTTATACATCCCAATTATCCTTCCTCCCGTTGAACTCCGATTTCCTACTTGACAAACTTCCATAGAACTCCGAAAACTTCGACAGGCACTCGCTCCTTATTCGGTAATGCTCGTTTGTGTCACGACTGATCGCCACGTTGGAGAACTTGGAAGTGTCGATAGCCCATGC
>JAOVYX010015414.1:0-91322 GCA_035668315.1 Drosera spatulata | reverse complement strand
GGGGGATGTGAAATGGCTGTTGGATCAGCCTACGGGAGCACAAGAGGCAGGGCGTGTGGTGGTTGCTGAGATGGCGAGGCTGTTGAGCAAGTATGGGGACAGTGACGATGGCGGCGGCGGGCGGCTTTGGTTGATCGGAACTGCTACCTGCGAGACCTGTTTGAGGTGCCAAGTATATCACCCGACTATGGAGACTGATTGGGATTTGCAGGTTCTCTCCATCGCGGCTAGAGCTCCTCTCCCTGCCATATTTCCAAGGTATAATATTTGTCTTTTCACATGTTCATGCGAATAGTAATTGGTTTTAGTCACTATATTCAGTTTTCTTCTTTGAGGATGAAAGATGACTGAATTGGTGTTTCATGTTCTGTTCGTATAGGCTTGGATCTAATGGAATCATAAGCTGCTCGGCTGGATCATTCACTCATACGATGGGCATACCTACTGTTGAGCCACCTCCTATGAGGATTGCAGCCGACAGGCACGACCCTGCTCGAGTATTGTGGTGTTGTCCGCAATGCGAAGGAAACTATGAGAAGGAGCTATCCAAGGTTGTGCTTATGCAACAGGATTGGTCTATGTCTGAAGTAAAACCCGAAGCCGCGAGGCCTCTACTGCCTCAGTGGATGCAGAACGCCAAGAAACTCCACAACGCCGATGAGATAAAGGCTACTGAACCATCTCAGGTATATGCTCGTGTCTTGATAACAGATTAATGAAGATGGGGAAGTTCTGATTTGGGGGCAGCTAAATGTTCTTGTTTGTTTCTCTTCCACAGGGTAGAGAGCAAGATTTGATGCTGAAGCAGAAATTACAGGAATTGCGTAAGAAATGGGCGGAAACATGTTTGCGTCTTCATCCTAGCTTCCATAACAAAACAAGCTTGGAGAGTGTCGTCCCTTCTCCGATGTCTATTGCTAGCTTGGATGCCCCGAATATGCTTGGCCGTCAGCTTCTCAAACCAAAGTTGCAACCATCCGTTGGACATGATCTGCAGCTAAATGTGAGTTGCGGGTGTCCAAGAAGCCCTCCGCCTGCAAGTCCTGTGACAACTGATCTTGCTCTCGGAAGAAGAACTTCACAATCCGCAGCAGCGAAAACTCACCCAGACCGCCTCCAAGACTTCCTTGGAGTTGGCTGTATCTCATTTGAATCCCACAGCAAACTCTCCGATATTTCGAGTGCTAAACCTCATGCCACTCGTTATATTGATTCATATAAGAGACTCCTCAAGGGTTTGACGGAAAAGGTGTCTTGGCAGAGAGAAGCAGCTTCAGCCGTGGCCTCAGCTGTGACCAATTGCAAAGTTGGCAATGGAAAACAACGTGCTGCTGGTTCAAAGGGCGATATGTGGTTGTTGTTTGCAGGCCCTGACAAGATAGGAAAGAAGAGAATGTCCAGAGCTTTGTCGGAGCTGGTGTGTTGTGTTGATCCCCTGACGATTTCTCTGGGCTCAAGGAGAGATGGTGTGGAATTAAATGTGAACATCCGTGGAAAAACTGTTATTGATCGTATTGCGGAGGCAGTTAGGCGAAATCCTTTTTCGATAATTGTACTCCAAGACATTGACGAAGCTGATATGCTGGTTCGTGGTAGCATAACAAGGGCCATGGAGAGTGGCCGGCTCACTGATTCTCACGGTCGGGAGATCAGTCTTGGGAATGTCATTTTCATACTTACTACCAGTTGGATTCCTGATGACTCTCAAAACTCAGAGCATGGCCTTCAGTACAGCGATGAGAAGCTGACCTCGTTGGCAAGAGGTGGTTGGCGTCTAAGGCTCTCAGTTGGTGGAAGGACTTCGAAAAGATGTGCTGATTGGCAGCATGATGAAGATAGAGTCGCGAAGAAACTCAAGGAAATAGGATCTGGTTTCTCATTCGACCTGAATGAGACAGCTGATACAGAAGATTATCGACTGGATGGATCTCGCAACTCAAGCGATCTAACTTTTGATCATGAGGTGGAAGTTGGCCACGAACACAGGCAGTCTCCTCCCTCTGCCATTCAAGAGCTGCTCGGGTCCGTGGATGATGCCATATTTTTCAAGCCAGTGGACTTTGCTCCGATAGTATGCAATATCGAGAACACAATCACAGCAAAGTTTTCGAACATGATTGGTGATAAACTTCAACTCAAGGTGGATCTCGAGGCTCTTGAGAAAATCCTAGGAGGGATATGGCTTGGACAAGCTGGTTTAGAGACATGGTTAGACAAAGTATTAACACCAAGCATCCAGCAGCTCAAGGCAGCATTGCCTTCTACCTGCACAGAGCAAACTTTGGTGGCTCGCCTGGAACTAGACAGCGACTCGGAGAACCGAAGCCTTGAAGATTGGCTGCCAAGTAACATCAATGTGGTCGTCGATACCCGATGACACTTTTGTCTTTTCGTTCCTGTAGGAAACTAACACTATGTAGCTGTACATAGGTGCATGGACGCGGATGGCGAGTCCATGCTTGGGGTTGGTGGGTATACCGGAACACGGTAGGGGGAAAGCTAGATAGATGATAGAAGTTTACCAGTTAGGCCACATCTTTCACGTCTAATAGACGACATTTCTCCTTTTTGATATCATTGTGTTTGTTTTGAGTGGATATGTAGTTAGTAGATGTTCATTCCGATGCTGATCAAAGTATGATTACGGTGATAGATGAGTAATGTAATTGTGCAATGGCCTCTTCTTTTACTGGCTAATCTTGCATCTTCTCATCCCTGGGTTAGCCTGCATCTTCACAGGACATCATATGATCAATATGAACAAACACAACCACGGTCTTGGTATTCTCTTCATGATACGATCTAGGAATGGTGAAATATACATAGTTTTTATTCTATTATCGAAAGCCAATAAATTGTCAAGATTTGGCATGAAAGTGTTTATCTTGCACAAGTCCTAGTTGTGCAAATGGTGAAAGCAAGGAAAGCTGGATCATCAAGGAGCACGGCGAAGGGGAGGACCATATGAATGTCACTCTTCGTTCCCCTCCCTCCCACATCCAGACACAAAGGGCAAAGGCATACCCCTCCCTAGTTGGCCTATTTGCATGTTTTTCATATGCAACACATAGCGCGCAGTGTTTGCCCTCATGGTAGACGTCTCCTTATGCAGCTCAGCTCCTAGTTGCATTCGTCATTGCCAATGCTGAGTAAATGGTTTCCGTTCCAATAAGATGTTCCGCATTCTATGATTCATATGCTTATTTGTATTTTACTTTTAAGATCTTTGTAGGATAATTCAACGAAAATGATTCAACCCTTAAAATCATTTTCAACGAACTTAACTATGATCAATTTTAAAGTGTGGATGGAATGATATGAAACGATGTGGAGGTCAATGAAGAGGACATGAATTAATTAGATGTGTACAACTACTTGGCCTTTCAAATAAACTTAAGGGCATACTCCACATCAATTTGGAGAAAAAGAGTGATGAGGAAGATTTGTAGCAACCCATCTTTTTAAATAGTTTTTTTCTGTGTCTGTGTCTGTGTTTTTTTTTTTTTTTTTTTTTTGCGCCGCACACAGTCGGCATCCAAATCCTAATCACGATTAAAGCCCCTAGTTGTAATAAATTACTCCTATAATTATGTGCGTGGTTAGTTGTTTCTTGTCTTCATGTGGAATGAGAAGTCATGCTCCACAAAAGGGGAAAGCGAAATGTGGCAGGTTATGTTCCATACCTATATTAAATTTTGTGTGGCACCATATACTGATAAGTTTCACCTTTTCAACAACTTGTGTATCGCTTTAAATTATATATTCGGGTGGCTCCGCCCCAAGATACAACTTGTTACAAGCAACAATATTTGATACTCCAACATAATTTGAGAAAATTCAATCCAATTCATTAGCGTGTATTTAATTATTGTATATTTTTTTATCTTCGAGACAAGTTGTGAAAATTTTCATTTCATATGATCTTTTATTATAACAACGTCAAATGGCATAATTAATTGATCATAAAGTTGAACAAGATGGGAGATCGGACAAGCATCTTCCTTTTTCTACGTATTGTATATTTCTCCGTGTCAGCGTTGTTGAAGTCTTCTTAACTTTTTTTCATATGCTAGTTTCCTTTCTTTTTCTATTTCTCATAAGAGCGCTGCTAATCATCCCCAATTCACACGCCTCATTTTCCTTTTTATTTTTTCCCTCAATTTGTCCTTTATAAAATTATATTTAAAATTATTTATAATTTTTAATATATATATCAAACATTAAAAATAAATATATATTTGAAATCTATACATTAATATCTACAAAATAAGACTAATATTGAATATAAAAAAATACATTTCATAAAAATATTATTGTATTGTATACATTTGATGTAAATATTTCGTCTTATTTTATTCATTTGTTATTGAGATCCCCTACGACGGAAGTCCAGAAACGTCGTGAAATAGGTATTGTCTATGTCGAAAATCACTTTGTTTAACTATTTTGACATCCTCATTATCCTATGACTCCAATATCGAGATGATGGTGCGAAAACGCATCCAATACAGTTCGAGAATGTGCCGATAGTTGTGCAGTTTGTCTTCAACTGTAGAATGAAGTGATGAACATCAATCCATGTGATAGACAATATTTTGGAAGAATGATTGAATAGGATAAAAGTTGTATGTGTTTAGGTATTATTAATATGTATTTATAATGTAATGAATTTTTTTTATATTTAATATTGGTCTTATTTTGTAGATATTGATGCGTAGAGTTTAAATATATATTAATTTTTTTGATATATATATATATATATATATATTAAAAATTATAAAAATTATATTAAAAACAAATTGAAAAAATAAAATAAAAAGAAGGATGGGGAGTGAGTTCGGGGGCAATTGGCTTCTCATAAATGTTTACTTTGAGAACGTATTGACCAAATCTCCTGTGACTTTTGTGCGAGAAATTGTTGCGCTCATCATCTTTAAGGGAGGAGTATTAATTAAATTTTTGAAGTACATTAGCTCGTAAATCAGACCTTTTGAGCACACTGTGTTCATGACAACTGACACATGAACAACTATTCCATATCGACATAGATATCTTGTGAGAGGACAAGTCATTGTGTATCAAAGAAAGGTTCACTTTTTTTATCCAACAAATATTACAACCTTCTTTCTTTCTATCCGTTTAAAAAATAAAAATAAAACAAAAAAAACAGCATAATTTTAGGGACAATAAGAAAAAGAAAAAGCTTTTTTTGGGGGTCAAAATTGGATTTATTTATTGTATTTATTTCATTCAAATTGTAACATCAGTTTATATCAACAGTAAAGTTATTTATGTTACGAATTGTCCGCGTGACGATCAAGCATCATTTTACATAAAATTATCGTTAAACACTAATAATAATTTGAGTTATGTATTATAACATTGTGTTAATGACGTAATTTTCTCACGTCGTTAACATGAATAATAAAACTCCTCAAAATACGTGTTGAATAATACAATAACGATGTAACGTTGTAATTTGAATAGCGCGAAGGGAGTAGATAAGAACATTACAACTAGCATCACGATAATATAAGTCAAATAAAATAACCCAAGTATAGTTCCGTCGAATATAGGGTTCACGAAAAATCTAATATATATCGTATTATGTAGTAGTTTTTAAGCGCGGTAAATCACGACAAACCATTTAGATGATAAACGTTATGACGGGACATTATTATCATTTTAAAAAAATATCATTTTAAAAAATTAAAACCAATTAAATAAAATCTAATCTAATATATATCCTAACAAATCAAAATTAAAATAGCATCCCTATTCCTCCACTCATCAATCACAATAACTTGAATTTTATTAAATCTAATATGAAGAATTCTTCCTTGATCTTATATATAATATCTTTCAAAAATAAATAATTAGATTAGTGATTTAAAACACAAAAATAAACGATAATATTTAGAAAGGTTGTTTACTAAATTAAAAAGATAAAAAGTAAAAGAAAAATCAAAATATTCAAATATTACCTATTCAAAATATTATATTACCCAGTCGTTTTCTGTAAATCCCAGAAAATTGAGATCAAATAAATATTAATAATATAAAAAAAATTATGAACAAATATTTATGGATTTAAACGTATCAAATTACAATTACAATTATATATGGATTTAAACGTTTAGCCAAGGTCACAGTGTTAACAAGAGGGTACATATGATCTGTCATGTATGTTAATTATATGACAAATTTTGTTATGGTTTCAGGACCGATTGTTCTCTTTTTCTTTCCTTTTTGTGCTTCCCCTGAAAAGGAGGCCGACACGTTACTGAGCTCATATAACTCAAACGTTGCTTTTCTATTGTTTCTCTATTTTTTCTTATTTTTCAGGTCCAATAAATGAGGAGGAGTATTGATTAAGATCTGATTATAATATAATATTGATATTTGAGACTTAATTTTTCAGTTTCTGTTGTCAAATGTGTAACAAATAAGTGTACTTGTGGACTTACATTCGTGATGCCTAAAGTGTGTAATTATTTAAATTTCATTCTATGCTAAGTTAAATTGAATTGTCTGGTTAAAGTTTGTGGGACACTGCCGACAGTAATGCCACGAAGGTTTTGAAAACAAGACTTGAAAATCGAGACGTTATACTTTTAAACGCGACAAAATCGCGACAAACCATTTCATTGGCAAACGGTATTACGGAACATTATTGATTTAAAATTTTTAATGTATAATCAATTTATTTTATTTCATTTAAACCAACAGAATTTTATCTAATTAATTTATGACATTTGATTATGAATTGAATCATCAACATTAAATTTAATATGAAGAATTGTCTCTTGATCTTATATACAATATCTTTCAAAAATATATTATTAGATTAGCGATTTAAAACACAAAAATAAATGATAATATTTAGAAAGATCATTTACTAAATTTAAAAGATAAAAACCATAACTAAAATCAAAATAGTAAGACATTTTCTATTCAAAGTATCATGTTATCTTGTCGCTTTTAAACGCGACAAATCGCGACAAATCATTTCGATGGCAAATGTTATGACTATATATTATTTTCATTTAAAAATTTTAATGGATAATCAAGTTATTTTATTTTATTTAAACTAACAGAATATTATCCAATTAATATTTAGCCTTTGATTATGAATCGAAGCAGATTAAATTTAATATGAAGAAGTCTCTCTTGATCTTATATACAATATCTTTTAAAAATATATAATTAGATTAGTGATTTAAAATACAAAAATGAACAAAATTATTTAGAAATGTCATTTACTAAATAAAAAATATAAAACCTATAACAAAAATCAATATAGAAAGACATTACCTATTCAAAATATCGTGTTACCCAATCGTTTTTAAACGCGACAAATCATTTCGATGATAGACGATATGACTCCATATTATTGTCATTTAAAATTTTTAATGAATAACAAAGTTATTTTATTTTATTTAAATTAACAGAATCTTATCCAATTAATTTCCTATCTTTGATTATAAATTGAATGATCGAGATTAAATCTTGAAGATATTAAATTTAACATAACTATTTGATCAAAAGTTAAAAAAAATCCAAACAATCATATCTATAGTTATAATCAAAAGTTAATATCTCAAATTTAACATAAAACGATCGAGATTAAGTCTTGACGATACTAATTTTCACTTAACTATTAGATCAAAAGTTAAAAAAATCAGAATAATTATATCTATAATAATAATCAAAGTTAATATCTCGCATTTAACATAAAATATTTAGATCAAATAAAAATATTTAATAATTATATAAGCAAAATATTTCACAAATAAATAATTATAAGAAATTGTAACAGTTTTATATATGAAATCGTGTTTTAATATAATAAGATAATAATTTTTATCACCATGATAAGTTTCATCAAAAAAATAAATCATATTCTATATATATTAATCATAAATTTAATATTATTGGTTAATATTATCGTTATTGCATGACTCAGTATTTTAGTTAAATTGAATCCATCGCCACCAAACTTCGGTTAAAATTGGCCATATAGGATGGCACTAAGGTCCATGGAGCCCATTACACTCACAAGCCATGCTCATTGTGTTGACGGCCCAAGTATTGGACTAAGCAAAGCGAGCCCAAAGCCACGGCCCAACTATCCAGATAATGTGGGTCCATTGTTGTCCGATGAATTCGGACACCAGGCGAGGCCAGCGAGTGGTGGCGAAGAGAAAATGTTGGCAACGGCGGCGACCGCGGCGACGGCGTCGTGTTCTTGTTCTTCATTTATTCCCTCATACTCTCACTCTTCATCTCCGCCTCGCCGGCTCCGAAATTTCAGGTGCAGTGCCCTTCGCCTCCGCTCAAAACCCAGTTCATCGAGTCTAAATCTCCTTTCCAGCCCCACAAGGTACTGTACCGGTTATTTTGAAAAAAAAAACTTTTTTTTTTGGTTACATATTTCGATGATTTGGGTGCGTTGATGTTTTGTTTAGTTGGTTTCAGTATATGAGTATCCGTTTTGCCCGTCTAGCTTAGTTTGTTTATGTCGATTTTTGAGGAACGAATTATAGCAAAAGCTCAGAGAAGGTGTGTGTGAGGGGAGCCGTGATCATCATTGTTTGTATCCATTACAAGTGATTAACCCTAAGGAGGTAAGGGGATTAGGGTTTTATTCATACCCCTTGTTATGGAGCTAAGCATACTAGCGTGCTACTCGTCTTCTCATGAAGTAATTCTTAGGGTTAGGGAATATTGTTGTTCTGTAGTTTATAATGCAATGAGCTTGTGTGTGCTGACTTGACTGGCTTATCAGTGGTGCGAGGACAACGTTTGATCCACTGGGTATTGACCAGGATCGATTCTCGGGTGATTTCGGTGCAGCCTGGAATAGTGTTTTGAGCTTTCTTGCTCAAACATTTGAAAGTAGTTCGAGTACGAGAGAGGAGAGGTTGTCTTCATCACGTGGAGCTGCTTGTAATGCTTCTTCATTTCTTGCTCTATGATAGCCCAAGAATTAACGATGTGGCTGATAATGTAATTTCTTCAACTATGTCTCTCTGTTTTGTCAGCAGCAATCGAGGATAGTTCTATAGATTTCGGTGACTTCTTCAAGGGCCCATTGCCGGGGAAATTCCTCAAACTCTTGGGATATTTGGTCCTCTCTCGTCTTGGGATATATGTGCCACTCGGGGGTGTGAATCGTGAGGCTTTTGTGGGAAACTTGGATCAAAATAGCTTATTGAGCACTTTGGATACCTTTTCTGGAGGGGGTATCGGTCGACTTGGTATATGCTCCCTTGGTATCGTTCCCTTTATCAATGCAGCTATTGTAATTCAACTTCTTGGACAACTCTATCCTAAGCTACAAGATCTTCAGAAAAGGGAGGGGGAAGCGGGAAGGAAGAAAATTTTGCAGTATACTCGTTATGCTTCAGTGGGCTTCGCCATTGTGCAGGTATGATACTCCGTGGGATGGCTTGCTGTTGATTAAGTGGCTCGATCAATGGTAGTTTCACATTGTTGAATGAGCTAGCGCTCACATGTCACCTTTTCATTCAGTGCATGTGTTACAAGTATCTAGCATATATACTCAACATTGACTTTTTGTTTATGCCCTAGATTCTCCTATAATGTCTTTGGTGGCAATCAATGCTCTAATGGTGAACTTGCTTATGACAGGCAATTGGCCAAGTACTTTATCTTCGTCCCTATGTTAATGACTTCAGTACGGAGTGGGTTCTATCCTCCATTGTTTTGTTAACACTTGGCTCAGCATTCACGACTTACATTGGGGAGCGAATATCTGACCTGAAACTTGGAAATGGGACATCATTGTTGATCTTCACAAGCATCATCTCTTACTTGCCCGCATCTTTTGGAAGGACAGCATCGGAGGCTTATCAAAATGGAAATTATGTTGGATTAATCGCTATAATTGCGTCTTTCATATTGTTGGTGTTTGGTATAGTCTATGTTCAGGTAAAGTCAGCTGTATGGATGTACTTCTTTTGAATAGATAAATCGGCGGAAGTGATGGACCGTTAATCGTGATATGATGAAGTGTTTTAGGAAGCGGAGCGTAAAATTCCTATCAACTATGCCTCTAGATTTTCCAGCAGAAGTGGTGGCATTCAAAAGTCTGCCTACCTGCCTTTCAAGGTTAGTGTTCTTGTCTGTCTTTCCAATTCATATCTTTTTCCTGTCGGCTTCTGTTCTTATTTTATTTTTTGTTGTGTATGTTTGCTGCAATAAAGCATCCAATAGCCCGACCTGCCTCAGGTCTTAAACTTAAGTATAGTTGTGGCAAGCCTCACCCTATTGCAGTATTGCTCGTCGCTTTGCTAATGTTCTCATTCTGCTCTTACATGTCTCCCTTCAAACAAGAATTCTAATTGCATGTAATAGAGACAATGTGATGGAGATGACATGATCTGTCACGGCCATGGTGTCTTTGGAGAAAATTAGAAAGAAAACTCACATTGATTTCTTTGTCACAGGAGGACACCTTAAGAGTCGATATAAGATAGCAATTTCTTTTGGTGATGTCTACCGAAGTGACTAGAGCACCGCACAATGCGAGCCCCTGTTTGTCTTTATTGGGCTGATGATTACCGCATACTGTGATTGTGCAGGTAAATAGTGCTGGGGTGATGCCAATCATATTCTCAACATCCTCTTTGGCTCTCCCTGGTACCCTGGCCCGCTTCACTGGGATAAGCGCGTTGAAGAAAGCTGCCCTTGCTTTGAACCCAGGGGGTAGGCCTAAGCCCGCTGTTTTCTTTACGAGTTTGTGGAGTGTAAAAAATGTTAGCAAGGCTTTCAGCAATGCATTGAGAAACACAATACCAGCCATGTGATTCTTTTACTTTGAATGCGGAAAAAAGGTGTGATAGGACTCAGGAGCCTAGTAATCTGATGGATGCGCATATTTTCATCGTCCGATGAAACTGGAGAACAAAAAGAGATTTGACCTTAGTTTTTGTCATGGCCATCCTGTCATAATTGGTTTTAAAACCCTTGGCAGGATCGTTCTATCTTCCCACAAACATCCTTCTGATTGCCTTCTTCAACTATTACTATACTTTCTTGCAACTGGATCCAGACGATGTCAGCGAACAGTTGAAGCGACAAGGTGCATCAATCCCGCTCGTCCGTCCTGGAAGAAGCACTGCTGCCTACATAAAGACGGTAAGTCATCATGTGCTTTAGACTTCTAGTACTTTGTGATTATTCCCCTAGTAGTGTAGAATACGACAGCTTCAACTAGAAGGAATATTTGTCTTGCATGTTTTCCATGTTCCTGCTCCCATTTCCTTGTGATATATGGTTGTTTTTTATGCAACAACCAGCGGATGAAATGAACTTAGATATTATTGTGTTCATTTCGAACCTTGACGTTTACTTTCAAGGTTCCAACTAGCTGACTTCTTTCATGAATATTGGAACTGAGCCCTTTTTTCCTCTTAGGTTTCCAGTGCCAGAATGAAAGTTTGAGTAATTTGTTTTCATCATGAACTTTAGGTGCTGAGTCGGATATCTGTTCTGGGTTCTGCTTTCCTGGCAATACTGGCAGCTGGTCCGGCCCTGATAGAACAAGCTACACATCTGACAGCATTCAGAGGGTTTGCGGGCACATCCGTTCTCATTCTTGTTGGCTGTGCAACAGATACTGCAAGAAAGGTTCAAGCGGAGATAATATCGCAGAAGTATAAGAACATCGAATTGTATGATTTTGAGAAGACCGATCAATGAAAGCAAAGGTTGATATTGACCTAGGCTAAGCTTGATTTGTACTCGAGCTGGCCTTTTTGTATTATAGAATCACCTGTGCAGAACACACTAATCAGCAAGTATGTTCTTTGCTTTTCATTTCGTTAGTAATAAACAGCTATTATTAGTTGGAATGTCTGCTCTTGGATTCCAGTAGATTTTGCCACTGATGTGCTGTGCTATGATTTGGGAAGCAAGTTATTATGATCGAAGTAGGCGTCAATGTAATAGCCAAATTTTTCAAAAATGAAATTTTGGTGATATTTATATTGTTCCTCAAAGTGCATAGCTGGGGGAGAGATGTGACTTCCAGCACCAAAATGCATTTTGAAATGGATACAGAGCCTTCATCGGCACCTAGAAACTTGAAGATCAGGTGATCACGCGGCAAGAAGATGATGATGCAGCTCTTCATGTTTCTGCAACTTGACAATTTCGTAATTCAGATTCTCTGCCCTGATCTCCTCTTGGTGTTTTGTCGATCTGGATGCCAGTATCATCGTTCTCTTAGATGGGGCAGATTAACATAAATCGTCGTCAGAATCCTCAACAGCTACTCTCTCATCTGAGGTGAAGGATTCAGCCGCTGCGAGTTCTTTTGCCAACTTTCTTCTCGTGTTTTCGCCACGCTGCCTGTATATAACAGGCAGCCCATGTCCTCCATTGGAGGGAATGATACCTAAAAGTGTGTTGAAGTTCCTGGCTGTAAAGCTTCCTAATCTGACCAGCAATAAACTTGAGATCCTCTGCTATGCAAAAGCTTCTACTTCGACTACAGCTTTCACTGTTCTCGTGGAAGGAGGCAAGTTGTCAGTGGATCTCGGATCCAATGCCCACGCAATCAGTTCCTCAGCGCAGAAGCCCCCAGGACTTAATGTACTCATGTTGAAAAAACCACTTCTTCCCCCATTTGTGGTCGAGCTTTCGAGCCTTCCTCGTCTGATGAAAGCATCTCTGTGACCGGATCGCCCTCTCGGACAATGTAAGTGCCTTGGGTGCTCAGAGAGGATACAAGGCGCCCGCATATCGCATTGAGTAGTTGATTATCCATCCGTGAGAAAAGTGGAACCTACAAAAACTGATAGATCAGAGTCTAATTCCTTGTTGGCCATCCAGGCAAGCTTAAATGATCCAACCCAGGAAGTTAAACTTCTGACAGTTGTATGGGTTAAAGACACATTACTTCCCGCAAAAAATAGATCTTTCCATATTACACCCTCCAATTACCAAATAAGTCCCTCAAAAACTGGTTATTATGCATTTTGGCTTCGAAAGTATTTACAAATGGAATATATGAGGTCCAGAGTTTCATGTGTTTATTTTTTTTGGTTTTAAGCATTTTAAGGGATGAATTGTCCAATATGAAAAATGACTGGTGCTGTAGTAGCAGCCAACTGCACTGTACCTTTTGCATCTCAAGCACTACACTTTGCCCTTGTTGTGCACTCTACGATTTTTTCACAATTGAACTGCAGTGCACAAGGAAGAAGATGTATTCTCCGGGAGATATGGAAATATGCAAAGTTTTAGGTGGCGATATGGAAATAGCCAGTATTTAATAGAATAGAACAAGATACATACTCTTTTGACGAGGTCTAAGAAAAAGTGCCTATGTATGTCACGACGAAGGTCAGTCGGTAAGCTGTGGAGAATAGCATCTTCATCCACCCCGCGAGTTGCAAGCCATTTGTATTGAACAAAGCGCCTGACTCGATGTTTCAGGTCTTCAGGGAGATGTCGGTGGGTAAACCACTCTTCCGTCGGGACCGTGTCTTTCCTTTGCAGCCTCCATTCCTCTAGCCTCTGACTAGTGGATTGCAGGTAGGTCTATGCAGGAGGACAAGTTAGATAGGGCCAAAATCAATTAAAGGCAGTGCTGAATAATTTAACCAACAGATTGTTTTCGTCAGGTGTAAGTAAGAATGTAGAATGCTAATGTTACTCAAAGAGAATCGCTGGGTAACTCTGTCAATACCTGCATATTACCAATTAACTGAGCAAACAAGACAAGGCCACAGATGGCAATGAATATGGCAAACAGTGTCTCCCAGATGAATGTGCTTGTTTGCAGATTTTGCCCATAAGAACTGACAAGGCAAGAAGGCATGAAAGCACGTTATCCGAAAAAAAGTGGTGACGTTTCGAAACCAAAATGTACACTTTAGCTACTACATGCACAACGAGCTTCTAGGAGTGTTAAGGATACCTCAACTGCTGTAATCCCCACCACAAGCAATAGAAGCACTTGCTAAAGAAATTATCGAACACCACATCCTGCAATATTGCAACCACGAATAAACCATATTTGAAGGTCGTGGTACTTAGGTTGGGATCACAAGTGTTGAACACCCTTGTACTGTTTGCCCAAGCTATGCGGGCAGGATGATAAAACTGGTCACAATTTAGGTATACGAGAAGGCATTCATTCGGAATCTTTTCCCTTCTGCATATAGACTTTCAGCAAAATATATAGCGATAAAATGATATCAAATACCATGTTGCTCCAAGAATCTGGATGCCATTGATGATCATCACAGGAATAAAGGATTATTGGCCTTGCATGCCCATGGAGACATATTAGAACCAAAGAGAAAGGCAAGTGAATAGTTTACTCACATGACTAGCCAGGATGTACAAGAGCAGATTGTATGCAGCGCCGGCCCAAGCTCTCTGGGCGAGTACTCCAGTGGCCTTTAGGATTTGAGAACCCAACGGAAATATCCGATACAATCGTGGAATATTTTGAAGAAACACTACGAGGGCAAGAGCATAGATTTTCTGATGCGTTTCAGGACTTCCTATAGCTGGTATGACGAACCAAATGATCAACTGCGCCAACCAGTGAACCAAATTAGTATTGAGAAACCCTTCTGGCCTTCAATTCTGTAGTTCCCTGCAATTCCAAATTTCTGATAAATCGATAATATAAGCAAATCATGAACAGGCCCCCAACTAGTAAAAAGAATTACAACACAAGAATTATACGGATGAAGCATCAGATTTTGGCAAAAGCATGCGTAAGGATAATATCTGATGTTTTTGGAAAGCTCGTAAAACTGTCACATCAGCCAAACTGTTTTTCTAGAATTTCTGATAATCATGACCCTAGAGAACATTTGCAATCAAATTTCAGCGTTCTTTTGGTATTGATAAGTCGAAAATACCTGAGGAAGAGGCAATGTAGCAATCAGATCAACAAAGAAATCGGATCTCAAGTACCTCAAAGCAATCTTATTAGGATCCCTCACAAGCACACCCCTTCCAAACATATGAGAGTTTGGCGAAACATATGCTGTCTTGAACTTCATTACAATATGCACGAGATAGAAGAAATCGCTGATACTCCTGAAAATGGTGACAACTATCCCTAAATTCACATCCGTGTTAACACACCAGTTCTTCTTATCTCCTCTAATGCTAGGCAAATAAAAGTATAATGGGTCGATAAAGAGCGAGACCAAGCCAGATACAATGAAGACGCAATTCCACATCAACACAATCTCACTCTCAGGATCAAGAATGTTATTCGCCACGGGTTTCATATACTTCCCAAACATGAACTGTGTAGTTGTCGATCTGCCTCGACCCGTTCCAGAGCCGCCATCACCACCACCAAGATAGAACCTATCAGATAACATGGTTCACAAACACACAACACCAAACAATCTCAAATGGATGCAGAACGAAACTGAAGCAAGCTCGATAAAACATGTTTACAGTATTTGTTACCCTCCAACTCCATCGTTTGCATCATAATCACACTGAAACAGAAAGACACCCGAGAAGCAAATAACAGAATGCTCGAATCTCAGCAACCGATTCAAATCCTAAATCACAGAACAAGTCATTATCTGAGCATTATTTCACAATGTAAAGACTATGCAAAATGCCCACTTGCTCCAAGAAGCCAAAACCAGCAAATGGAAAGATCAGAATATTCATTTGTGCATCAAACCTAGTTCACACCTCTTTTTTCTTTTTTGATAATCCTAGTTCACACTTGTAAAAGAATAAAATCAATGTTTGCTTCGTGCACCAGTGAGAGAGCAAGGCAAAGGCAATGACATGGTGAAAGCGTAGACTGGATATGAGTCAAGAAAAAAAAAAGAATAAAAAAATAAAAATTGACTATTGAGGAGGAGACTTGATTCCTTTCCAAACTTCTAGTAGAGGTGAGGGAAAAAAACAGTTAATCGATGGAATCAATCGAATCGAAGATTTGGTTCGATTTTTTTCATATTTGATTAATTCGATATTCGATTTTCAGTTTTAAGATTAATGCGGTTTCGATATCGATTAGTGAATTAAAAAAAAATCGGATAATTCGGTTAATCGAATTAACCAAACTTTCAATTTTTAATACTAATTATTTCTTTACATAATATTTTTTTCTTAGCGAATTATTCTTTTTACGACATTGATACAGCATAAATGGACTAAAAATATCCTAATCCTTCATCCTAGTTTATATGTTTAGCATTCATTTTTGATAATAACACATATTAACTTCATGTATATGGTAGACATATCAAACAACAAGTGAATATTGATTTTAATATTTGAGATGCCATATTTTGAAATAATTACATTTTTTTAGATTTGCTAAATAATTGTATTTTTTATGTTCAATACTTTTATTTTGATAACATATAACTTACTCAAGGTATAAAACTATATTTATTTATGTTGATTATCATGTTGCTTATTATGGAAATAAAAAAACATCAAAATTCGACAAAAACCCAAATTAACCGAACTTTTTTCGGTTATTTCGGTTTTGATTTTTTGCAATAACTGAAATTATTTCAGTTTGGTTTCAATTAGAGATTCCGAATAACCAAATAAAATTTTGATTAAGATTAACCGAAAAAATATTTGGTTATAACCCATTATCATCTCTAACTTTTAATAGACGAGACAATCTTACCTTCCGAATCTTGTCAAACACCACATAGACCTTTTCCACTTTGGTCCCGGATGTCAGTGGTGGCCTAGATGGCTTTTAGTGTGGACTCTTCAAACATGGTTCTTCTTCTCGGATCTTATCAAGCAGCATGTAGTCTTTTTCAGATTACCCCTCCCATTACATCTGGTTTCTCAATGATATCAACATATGCTTAATGTTGAAGCCCAAGAGAAGTGGCTAATCCCAAAAAACTCATCCCAATAGAAGGGAAAACCTCTTTACTTATAACCCATTTTATGATTTCCTATGTAGACAATGTGCATTGTAACACGACTCTTGTCGAAGACTGAAATGAGGTCAATTTGACAGAGAGCAGCTATCCAACCTCAGGAAATACTCAGTAAAACAAAAAAAATAAAAATAAAAGAATATTGTAGTTTAGAACGTGATAATAGTTTTTGTGAAGAACATGCATTTCGGGGGCTAAATCTCACAAAAATCAACACAACAAAATATTATTTACACAGCATTATCAGTACTAACCCCAATTATATTAACAAGTCCATCTTTTGTTCATGAAAATGGTTCTAACGATGCACTTCAGGAAGCAAATAATGGACTGTAAATCCGCTACAGAGACAAAGGCTTATTAATTGGGACAAAGGCTTCAAGGAGTTCAGGTGATCGTGCACCTAAAAGTCATCACGGATATGCAGAGAAATCAGGCTCTTCAGGTTTCTGCAACTTCACAATGCTACCAACATCAGTTCTTTGAGCTGATCTCCTCCGGGTGTTGGCAGCCCATCTGGAGGCCAGCATCATCGTTCTCTTAGATGGGGTAGAGTCACTTGAATCGTCGTCAAAGTCCTCAACAGCTCCCCTCTCATCCGAGGCAAAGGACTCGGCCACTGAGAGATCTTTCGCCAGCATTCTCCTCCTGTATCTTCGCCATGCTGCCTGTATAGAGCAGGCTGCCCATGTCTTCCATTGTGGGGAATGGAACCTGAAGATGTGCTGAAGCTTCTTGCTGTGAAGCCTCCTAAACTGATTAGCAACAAATTTGAGATCCTGTGCTCTCAATGCAAACGCTTCTACTTCGACAACAGCTTTCACGGTTCTAGTGGAAGGAGGCAAGTTGTTGGCGGATCTCTGATGCAATGCCCACTCAAGCAGTTCCTCGCCGCAGAAGTCGCCAGGATTTAATGTACTCAGGTTGAAAAATCCTGTTCTCCCTCCATTTGTAGTCGTGCTTTCGAGTCTTCCTCGTATGATGAAGAGCATCTCCGTCACCGGATCTCCCTCTCGGACAATGCAGGTTCCTTGGGTGCTTAACGAGGATACTAGGCGCCCGCATATGGCATCAAGTAGCAGATTATCCATCTGTGAGAAATATGGAACCTACAAAAACAGATGGATCATAACGTAATTCCATATTAGCCAGCTGCATGGCAAGGTAAACTGATTTAACACAGGAACTCAAGGAGAAAAAAAAAGTTGTCAATGAATGCTTAAATCAGCCTAAAACTATCTAAACCTTGACAATTCAAGTATTCGCTAGCATGGAACAAGAAACATACCTTTTTGACAAGCTCCAAGCACAAGTGCCTTTGTATATCACGTCTAAGATCGGTTGGTAAGCTGTGGAGAATAGCATCTTCATCCACCCCATGAGTTGCAACCCATTTGTATTGAACAAAGCGCCTGACTCGATGTTTCAGATCTTCAGGGAGAAGTCGGTGGGTCATCCACTCTTCTGTGTCTCTCCGTTTGAGTCTCCATTCCTCTAGCCTCTGAATAATCGATTGCAGGTATGTCTATGCAGGAGGACAAGAGGTAGTAAATTGTAAGGCATGAAAGGGCCAACATCAATTAGAGGGGAAAAACACAACAATTACAGGGAGTGTAAAATATACTAATAAAAGCGAATAGATCAATAGCTGAAGTGTGCCAGTGAGCAAACTTCAGTGCCAAAAGATACATTTAGAAAATCATCATACCTGCATATTCCCAATCAGATGAGCAAACAGGACAAGGCCAAAGATAGCAATCAGTATGGCAAACAATGTCTCTCTGATGAATGTGCTTGCTTGCAGATTTTGCCCATAAGAACTGATAAGGCAAGAACGCACGTTAATCTGAATCCCATCCACGGAAAAAAGGTGACATATAACAATCAAAACGCACCCTCTAGCAATAAAAGGCAAAACAAGTTTCCTGGAATGTTGAGTACCTTAGCTGCTGTAATCCCCACCACAGGCAATAGAAGTACTTGTCAGTAAAATTAGCAGACACCACATTCTTCAATATTGCATTCTCGAATAAGCCATATTGGAAGGTTGTGGTACTTCGGTTGGGATCACAAGTCTCAAACACACTTGTATTACTTGCCCAAGCTGCGCGTTCAGGAACATGGATATAGTCACAATTTAAGTATTTTAGACTGCATTCATTCGGGCTCTTTTCCCCTCTGCATTTAGACTTCCAGCAATGTGTATAACGATCAAATGATAGCAAATACCATGCTGCTCCAAGAACCTACATAACATGATTACCATGATACCATTTCAGGAATAAAAGACTGTTGATGCTTACATGCCTATGGTAACAAACGAGAACTGATCACAAAAGTGAAAAGTGAGCATATAATATACTTACATGACTAGCCAAGATGTATAAGAGCAGATTGTATGCCGCACCGACCCATGCTCTCTCGGTGACTACACCAGTAGCCTTGATGATTTGGGAAATAAAGGAGAATAATAGATATAATCGTGGAATATATTGAAGCAACACTATGAGGGCAAGAGCATTGTTTCTCTGATACGTTTCAGGGCTTCCGACAGCTGGAATAATGAACCAGATGACCAACTGCGACAATCAGTGAACCAAATAAGTATTGAGATATCAATCACATGCTATCATCATATGCAGTTCCTAAATTCTGATAATATGACCGGTCAAAAAAACAGCACAGTTTGTAAAATAGTAGGTCAAAACACAACAATCAAATAAATGAGTGCAAATTTTGCCAAGGAGCATGTATACTACGTTCGCATAAACTGAACAACATGTTTTCAGGAAGCTGGTGAATCCTAAGTGTCTCGTTACCCTTTTTAGTTCTCATAAATCATTATCCTACATAACAATTGCAATCAAATTTCAGCACACATTGATATTAAAAAGCTGAAAGCAGTACCTGAGGAAGAGGCAATGCAGCGATCAGATCAACAAAGAAATCAGATCTCAAGTACCTCCAAGCAATCTTCTTAGGATCCGTCACAAGCTCACCCTTTCCAAAGACACGGGAACTTGGTAAAATATACCCTGTCCTGAACTTAATAACAATATGCAAGAGATAGTAGGAATCGGCAATGGTCCTGACAAAGGTAACCAGTATCCGCAAATTCACATCCGTGTTAACACATGAGTTCTTCTCATCTCCTCCAATGCTAGGCAAATAAAAGTATAATGGGTCGATAAATAGCGCAATCAGTCCCCAGAAGATAAAAACACAGTTCCACTTCAATACAATCTTACTCTCAGGATCAAGTATACTATTCAACCCTGTCTTCTTAGGCTTCCCAAACATGTACTGTGTGGTTGTCGATCTTTCCGGACCACCTTGAAAGCCCCCATCACCAACCAAATATGAAGATGGAACCTTATACATAGATGATGATGACTTCTCCAATTTTGTTGGATCAACCGTGGGCAACACCACAACATTCAGCTTATCATCTCCACCAGGATAGAACCTATCAGTTTACATGATTCAGATATAAACAATGCTCAATAATCTTAGCTGAATCCAAACAAGAAACACAAGCAAGCCGGAAAAAACGTGTATACAGTATGGTTATCTCACTGTCTTCTGATCCTTCAGCTCCATCATTTGCATCATAATGACACCGAAACAGAAAGAAACCCTAGAAGAAAATAAGTGAAATAACAGAATACTTGAATCTTCGCCAGAGATTCAAACCCTAAATCTCAAAACAAGCCATTATCTGATCATTAACTACAGTACGAAAACTATGCAAAATGCTCACTTGCTCCAAGATGCAAAGCAAGCAAACAGAACGAGAAATCAAAACACCCACTTGTGAAAATAAGTGTTTTGCATTCAACCCAGTTCACCCTTTTGAAAAATGACTCAAAATCAATGTTGCTTCAGTGAAAGTGAGCGAAGCAAAGCAAGGGCATGTGATGCTTGTTTAGTAGTAGAACATTACAATGGGTCCTGCTAGCCGTGTGAGGAGGGCCATGGAGAAAGCGTAGACTGAGTCTGAGTCAAAAAGATAATGACATTTGAGGAGGAGACTTTGGAAGAAGACTCCTGTAGGGGACCAAAATGAGAACAATATGCATATATGATTAGAGGAGATGAAGCTGCAATTATCTCCAATTGCAAACTTTTCGTATGGCGAAAGCTACAATATGAAGAGTCCTCCAATGACCAAGCTTTTCGTACTTCCAATCAACAATATTAACTACAATCATTTTTATATATTATTGTTAAAATTCTTCATCTTAACCATTAATTTGAATAAAGACGATTGAATTATCTAAGACATGAAAGTTGGACAAATTTCTCAAATGATTGAAAAAAATAAAAATAAAATAATTTAAAATAAAAATGACACTGCCTATGATGTTTCCCATCTACTACGATGCTCACAAATTCTAGTGCTAAAATGATGAAGCAAACTCCAATCACAAGTATCTTCTAAAAAGCAATGACAAACAGAGCACTACAGGGTATAGGTAAATATCCAATTTGTATCTTATGATTGTTAGTATTCCAAAAGGTCGGGCATTTAGGAAGTAGTGGGAATATATTCGTGATCACAGTATTGACTACGTCTCTAGATTAGTCATCAAAGGACCTAAGCTGAATATTGAAATTTGAATGGTCAAATTATTGACGAAGAACTGCTCGCGGGGAGGAGTAAATACATTCCATAATCAACTCCAGAAGCAAGAACAAGGTAGGTGCCTTTATCCTTGCAACTGTTCCTTATTTTGAAGGACAAGCAGATGAGAAACTGCAGGCTTAGAAAGGTGATCAAAGCATTTTAAGCTCTCAATAATTAAGCACCTTCCTAAACCGCAATTCCTGATCATTGGTTCTAATCTCGACAGAAAAAGAGAGTTCGATCGACAGGGCAAGAGTTATATGAGTACCTTATACGTTAGCCTTGTCACGAAGCGAGAGACATCATACTCTTATTCAATCCCGATCAGTGACAGACCTTATTCGAACAGCATTTTGCTGAAGCGTAGATGTGTTCAACGCTCAGGCTGATCCATCAGGGCACTTTTTTCTACTTATTCCAGGGCTGGTGTTCAGAGCTTTGAGTTCGATTCACACACTGACTATAATTTATTTTCTGGAAAAATCTCGAAGAAGGCACATATTCTGTAGAGCAAATCAGAAATTTACTATTGCATAAAACTTCTGATAAGATCACCAACACGAAAAGCTTAATGAAACAACTCAAGGATTCTCAAAATTTCAATCAAGAACGACAAGCTTTTGATACTCTTTGCCGGAGATGGCAGACTCCATGATTGCCTCTGGGTTCACAATTCCACCTCCATCCAAGAACAATGTCAGCAAGTTCTTTGAAAATCCACTCACCAACGCCACCCCTTCCTGAGTTCCGGGCACCGGCATAGACCTTGAGTCCCTCAGGTTCCAGAAAACAATCTCAGGCACCGCTTCTCCATGCCCTTTCTCTCCAAACTTCCTCTTTATCGCCATGTAGTCAGTCTCCCAAGGGTTGACAGATGCCTGATCGAACTCCATGTCGCTGAACACGATCACCCTCTTGATCATGTCCTCTTCCTTGAGATTCCCTTGGACTGCTACCTCGAGGATCAGATCAAACACCTTTTGGAAGTCTGTGTTCATCCCCCAATCCATATCTTGATGAACTCCACCTTGGATTTAAGGTCGTTCCCTTCGATGACATGAAGCTGTGGATCTTGGCTGAAGGTTATGAGCTTGCCCTTCCATGGCTCCTCGCTCAGCTCCGACACTAACAGCCCAAGAGCCACGGCAACGTTCATGGGAATCCCATTCATGCTACCGGAGACGTCACTGATGGCTAGCAAATTCTTCAGCTTCTCTTTCTTGGCCACATCTTTCGCCATTCTCTTCCACTGTAGTTCCAGCACTTTAAGTTCTGCATCATCTTCCTCCTTTCCTTCTATTTTCTCTTTTTGTTTCTGTCGTTCTTCGTCGTCGTTGTTATCGCCATCGCTACCATCATGGGAGACCATATCATCAAAACGTTGCATCTCCTTTCTATGTACAATACGTTCCAATTTGGCTATGATCTCATGAGGAAGAAGAGCGCCAGCAGCAATCTTGGCCTCTCCTTTCTCAACGCTAAAAAGTTACTCCCTGAACCTCTCCCCATCATGCTTGACAAAGAGAGGCTTATACGTCTTCATGGCGACCGATGCCACCCTGTTGTATGGCAATGCATTCCACTGGTTCCCCCCAATGTAGACCTCCGGCAACTCCAGCGCTTTCCTCAAGGGAACCAGCACTTCCTTCCAGAGCTGATCACGAATTCTATATGCATAATGCACCTCCTCAATCCCCTCATACTCCGGACAAGACTCCCTTGGGAACACCCTACTCGCAATGCTCTCACATAGGAGATCGAATAAAGAGTCCAAAGATGGACACCACTTCGCCGCGAGGCTGTTCAGCTTCCCGGACTTCAGAAACTCAATATCCGATCTCAGATGATCAGCGAAAAGATCAGAGATCCCATCGTGGAGCAACCTGAAGTTTTCATCCCCAGAATACCTCTCCAAAACCCTTTTTGCCAACGACAACCGCTCCTGCTCCTTCTTCTCCCTCGTGGCCTCCTTCATGCAAACCTCGACGGCTTCTTCACCCTCTCCTTGTCTCCTTCTTCTCCACCGCCTCACCCCTCAGTCCCCTCCTCCTCTTCGGCATCACCACCTTCTTCCTCTTAGGAATCCCGGGCCCGCCGGTGATCTGCCTCAGCCTCCACTCCTCCTTATTCCTCTTCCTCACATCCAATCCCCCAAACAGCCTCTACAATATCTCCGGCAAGTCCTTAAAATACCCGAACCCCACGAGCGGACCCACATTGCCCGCCAGCGTCCTCGGATGATTCCCATGCATCCAAAGCGCCGCAGCATAGTACCCCTCCTTGTCTGACTTGCCCTGCCGCGGACGCAGCGGAGGTTGCAGACGAGCTTGAGGGCGGTGAGGGGGTCGTGTGCCCACGCGAGGGATAGGCGGGCCACGAAGGACTCCGGCGGGGTGTCCGGGACCACGTGGTAGAAGAAGTCGAGGCACGGGTTGCCCGTAGATAGAAATGTCGCCGACATATTCTCCGTCAAACCCATCATCGGCGGCGCATAGGTGATGGGATCGTTGACGGTGGTTTTGGTGAAGTCGGCGGCAGAGGCCTCGACGGAGCCGTGGGGACAGTGGGGTTGAGGCGGAGCTCTGGTGGGCCCAGGAGGGTGGTGGGGTTGTTGTTGGCGGCGGCGGCCATGGTTGGGTGGATTTATGAGAGGGTTATGAGATTGAGAGGAAAAAATGGGGTGATTGTGGTGAGGGGAAAAGTGGTGTGTGATTTGATCGAGGGTTTGGGCGTGTTTATATAGATGGAGAGATCCGATTTGCTTGGGGGACAAGGACGAAACCCTTTTGCTTGGGTAGCAAGGATTATTTGATATGATCGGGTCGTTTGAAATGCTCGGTTCGTGGTGTGATCTCGAGGGAGATACAACTTGGCATCATCCGTTTAAATTATGACACTATAATATTTTATTTAAATTATAATATTTTTATATCATATTTTATATAAAAATATTTTTATTTTATATTACATCAATGTATCGAACATTTCTTTTTTTTTTTTTTTAATTCTCCTCTATCTCACCTACTCACAATAACAAAATTGATATTTTTTTATTAATTCAACACACATAAATTATCATATCGGATAACACCGTTGCAATTTGATTAGAACGGAAGAAGTATGATCAACACAAATGCAGAAAAGGAAGAAAATATTTTATTATCCTCATCTTAAAAGAATTAGTATTGAATTTTATTATGATAATTAATTTGTCCTTCAACTTGTGCGAATGTAAGGAATGAAATAAAAAGGAGGGAAAAACTTAACGGGATTTGATATAATATTAAATAAAAAGTATTAATATTTTGAAATTTTTATAGAAATTTCTTTTTCAAATTTAATAATATTGTAATTTATTTGGTAGATTCCAATTTAACAATGTTACGGGACGGAGACATTAATATATTTCGAAAATTAACCAAGATTATGCCTTTTCTAAAATATTGTCTATAATATAAAATTTGATTTTTTTCCAAAACAAACCCGTCTTTTTCTGTAACCGTCTTCTTTTTCATTGTGTTTCATCAAATCGGAATTTTTCATTGAGATTTTTCGTTCGAAATCGATGAGAATCATCATACTCTTTCCGTTTTATAATATAAACAATACTTATTTATTTGTATCGTCCCAAATTATATGCAACATATTATATTTAATAACTTTTTCATAAAATAAAAATATTAAAATAATTACCATCTGTTATATTACATCCACTATCTCCTTTTATAACTGCTACCCTAAATCCCACTATCATAAAAAAAAATTCTATCTTCACCAAATTTCACTGAAAATTAACACATACAAAAATTTACGCGTCGGATCAAACCGTTGTCTATATTTTAGAACAGAGGGAGTATAATTTTGTTGTAAATCATCATTTTCATCATGATCTTCATCTTCATCGTGATCATCACCGTCGCACTATTTCTTCATCGTGATCATCACCATCTCACTATTTCTTCATCGTGATTTTTTATATTTGACGCATTGTTTCTTTATATTTGACGCCCTGTTTTAGACGTCCTGTTTCTTTAAAATTGACGTTCGATTCCAGGCGTATTATTTCTTTATACTTGACGCCTTATTTCGAAATAAAACGTCATTACAAATAAAATAGTGCGTCATGACAAATAAAACAGTACATCAGTTATGGGAAACAGCGCGTTAATTTTATAAAACAGGGCGCTTGTTTTATGCCTCATCATTCTCCATTGCTTGAAATTCACTGACCCCAATCGAAGAGGTGTTCATTATTGCCGTGAGTGAGTTTGAGGGCGAGGACGGAAAATGTGACAATTAAAAGCAAATGGAAGAAAGAGCTGTAGAGGAAGAAGGAAGTCGTCGATGGACAGGATGTATGTTTTGGGAATTATTTTTCCGTATTGTATGAGTTGAAATTTTTTTAAATTTTTTTTTGTAGTTTTTTGGAAAACTTTTCTATTATATTTGGAAAGTTTTATGTGTTTCAAAATTAAAGAAAAATTGAGAGACAAATATGATATGATTAAGAATTACAATTGGAAAAAAAAACGGATAATTCTAAATGAATTTTACAAAAATCAAGGCATAAAAGGAGCATTGAAAAATACGGTTGTAGACAAGGTTTGAAGTGATCAAATCAAAGCAAATTAACCACCAAAACGATAAATCTAGTTAGTTTAAGAAAAATAAAATAAAATAGAGTAAGTTCAATTACCATTTTCCCAAAACAAAAAAAAAAAAAACCTTTTTTGATTAACGAGTATTGGAAATGATATCCCCACCACCCTTTTAAAATTACTCCCTCAATCTTATTGAAATTACAACACCTTTTTTATCGTCTAATTCAAATTATAATCTTTTTTTTATACAAAATTATTAAATTATCCCTATTTTATATCGCATCAACCACCTCATCACCATTCATCTTTCATTTTTTTCTCACTCCTTCTTCTCTCACACATTCACAAGGACAAGATGATCTTTTTCTCTAAATTCAACACAAAAATTATCGTATCAAATAATCCGGTTGTAGTTTTTTGAGGATGAGTACAATCTTTGTATATGCGCAACAAAAAGTTTTTTTTGTTGTAAATCGTCCGCGAAACAATAAAAAATAAGCATACATAACGTTCTACGTAAAATTATTGTGAAACACTGATGAAAATTATATTCTTCAATCCTAAATCGTTCGTAATTTTATTATAATATATAGTAAAACCGAATAACAAATTTTATCTAGTACAATTAATATGCAATTTTGTAATTTTAATGGGACGAAGTCGGTATATTAAATTAAATTTGGAGAAAATCTGCAATTAAAATTGGTTTTATAACTCCATTTGATGCTTCTACCTTTTCAAAAAAGAAAAATGAAAAAAAAACAAAAAAAACAAAGGAGTTCCACCCAAAAAAAGAAAAAGGAGGAGTTTAAAAAGAAAGAATACTCCTTGTAGATTTATCAAAGTAAAGTTTACCTTAATATCAAAAAAGTAGTAGTAAAGTTTTCCTTCAATTTAGAGGCATGTACACAAGTTTCTGAATTAAAATACTAGTAGTGGTAACCAACCTGTATTGGTTTAGTGGTGTTCGACTCAACCTTCTTCTTAAAGGTCTTGGGTTCGAATCCCACTAGCCTCTTCGGTCAAAGCTTTACCCGATGCCGGTGGGGGACGCCTTGTCAGTGTCCGGGGGGATTAGTCGAGGTGCACGCAAACTGACCCGAACAACCAACACATTAGTATCATCACATGAGATAGTAGTTTGATTGTTCATATTTCATTTTTCTTGTGTGAAAATAATCCCAATATGATAAGTGATTTCATACTAATAAATAAATGTTTGGACTCATTCTTTAAAAAGATTTGCGAAAAAACACCATCATTTCTTGGAGTGAAACATGACGTTGACTTAATTGAATCGAAACTAAATAACGGTTTCGAAACGGATCTTATCTTTTCCTCCTCCTTAAATTAAGGTTTTTTTTCCTCCACGTTAAATTAGGACACTCTACTCATTTTTACCGTACAATGGATATTTTTTTTAGTTAAGTGATATTTCTCTTTTTTTTTCTTTTTTTTTTACAAAGATTTTCCTATTAATGTGTATCGTCCTTATCATATCCATCGTGCGATACACATTGATAGGTATCTATTTGCCCGACACATTAACGATACAGTTTCATATTCGATACAACCTATGTACCGTATTGTATCGTACAATATCTATCGCGTATCGTACAATATTGATAACTATAACCAGAGCAACGCCATCATTCTAAAATTGATACGAAGATTGAAAAGTTCAAAATGAGTAAACTTTACATTGAACAAGGTGTACTGAATGTGTGTTCACAGAAACGGATAAGCCGCCATTGAAACGGAATCCTTTCAGGGAAACTTCTCAAAGAGATTCAATTCCGTAAAGTGTGGGAATTTCTCAAAGAGATTGAATTCTGTATACGACGGGAATTTCTCAAATAGATTTAACTCTGTATAAGAGGGAATTTTACCATCTAGCAAGTCTTTGGGGTATATGCTCAGGACATAACTGATGATCGACTTCACATATCCATAAAGCTGCACAAAAATCAAAAACGGGATATGAGACAGTTGAGCATCTCAGCCTCTTATTATAGCTAGATGACTGTATTGGGACTTCACGAAGGCACGAACAATCAGTAAGCAGCAAGCGAGTATTACCTGACCCACGATTCCCTTTCCGGTTTGACCCTCAATAGCCAAGCTGGCAGCTAGACCAATCATCGCCAAAGCACCATTTGGCGCTTCACCTCGTCGTTTTCGCTGGTTTTCAAGGATTTAAGGTTTTCAGGTGAAATGGGCATAACAGAATACAATTGTTGATTGATGGATAAAGGAATACAATTGTCAAGTGTTGTAGCGATATAGCACAGGAGATAGTTTGAATCGTAGTCAATTGTTCACAGGTTCTTGAATGTAAACTTGGTCTGTTTAAACATGAACAGGAGTCGCAAATGTATTTACTCATCAAAGTGCTTAACCAGGGAGCTAGCAAGGAGCCATCCACAATGACACTTGTAACTATAACAACACTACTACTGAAGAAAAAGGCTCCTAACCTCGAATTCCTCTCTTGCTCGAATTTCTTCCATTTCTGTGGCAGCAATTCTCTTCGCTTCCAGAGGATCAACCATAATCACTTCTTTTTTGGTGCCTTTTGCCAAAAACACCTGTGCGATTACATGATAAACTGAAAATTAGAGTAAATCAGGGGAAAGGTATGACAAGATGAATAGCAATTCCAAACGACTCATGATCCATGAGCCATATTTTCCAGTATAGCTTATTAAAATAGCATTACTACAAGTCAAATAAAACTTCATTTTGACAACAACAAATACCACTATATTTATCATAGATAGAGCTCATATAAAAGACCTTGGACTTTATTCGATTTCACCGAGACGAGTAATTCGTGGCCTTGTGCTTTCGGGGTTGATAACCTTGCATCTCCATTCCCTCCTACTCTCCACCTGAAATAAACAGGATTGAGGTTGCCAGAGCAAACACTCAAACAAAGAAGTTAAAAAGATGACATTTGCACAGCGACGAGCATACATGGGACACTCTGTAGAAGATGTTAACAAAACCAGCACCAAACATGGGAGATGGTCATTACACCACGACTTTCTAAATTATGCCACAAGTTTACGAAACCCAAGTCGCTTTGGTGGCAGCCAAGAGTGTTTCCTGATCATGATCAATGCAATAACCTTCTCAGTTTGAGCCCCTCTGTCCTAAGCCACTGCTTTATGGCTCATGATATCAGGTTTATCTGAAACATGAGCTTCACGGGGTAATCCACACATCCTAATTCACCCAACTAGCTCAGAACGACAACAACTCACATCGCCAAAACCCTAATCCGAACAACACATGCTTCATCCTCCCAAACTTTCATAATAAAACTTATCCAATTTATCATAATCAAAGGTACTTCAAGTTCCACAAAATATCGGCGAGCCTAATCTCACCCACGATTTCTTCGTACAAAATCTCATCGTCGGACGCAATTGGACACTAATCGAACCGAAACCGATGAACGAGACGGCGATCGAGGGTATGGGTCGATGGTGGTTACCTTGAAATTGGAGAGGAGAGGCGGTAGGTGGAATCGAGTAACGGTGAGTTTCCGGTGATGGCGGAGAGGGGAGAGTGCAGCAGCAACTTAGCCGTTTGAGACATCTCCGCTCGATTTTGGGTGTCGTTGCCCAAACCAAACACTATTGGACACCGTTGCCCATGGATAAAATCGAACCGGGTTTTCCTTTTCCTGTGCTTCTAGCCTGTGTTGGATATGATGATTATGAGCCTCGTTATTCGTCTATTCTTGTACTGGAAATTATTGCAATTCGTCAATAGAACAATAAGTTGTTCTTACAACTTTTGTGCAGCTGCTTGCAACAACCAACATAAAGATGTTGAACGAGGTTATTTGGCATCTCCTAAAATCACTTGAACTTTATCTATAATTGAGAATATTTGCAATAATTTTAGGAAATAGATCGAGGATGTTCTCAAGGGTTTAAAAGTATCCTACATTAGTGAATTCAAGCAAGGGAAAAGAACTCGCATTATAATTTCAATCAGGAAACAACTTTTCTGTCGTTGTGACAGGAGAAAGAATGTGTACATCTTATTCTTCACAGTCTCTGTCGATAACGGGATTAATTGGATTTATTATTGTCATTGATTAGACGAAAATTCACTATGCTGTCCATAGATGGCCGCCTAGCTGGTAGTCCTCCAGGAAAGATGGTCAGTTGTCATCAAGAATATGATACTTAAACCACTGCCGAGTGAGGAGGCACTGAACAAAACTTGTGTTACGTGTAACCATATAGAAATGGATTTCTTGTAAGACGAGACAGTAAATGTACACGGGGCACAAATCATATGGTCGCCGACTTCTCAACCGTAGCTGAAACAATAAGCAAAAACGGCTAGCTGATCACATCAAATTTGGTTTCGTACTGTTTTGCGAGATGCATACATCTTGTCCAACGCTCCAAGTCCAGAAACATAGACAATCCATGAATCACAATGGAGATGCCAACGGCTAGCAAAAGAGAAGGAACCAGCGATGAAAACGCTGATAAAGCCAAAAGTTCCACGCAACGAATCTGAGGATTTGTGTGCAGCAGCAACGAACACAGAGACAAACAAGCATTGCCCACGACATAGACCCACTCCTTCATACTGGACTAGATATTGAAGTAGAAACCAGAAACAGCAGCAGAATCCGCACAGCAGTATCCAACAAAGGGAACACATTTACAGCAACCACAACAATAAGAGCCCATAACCTGTTACAGCTCCATGTCCATTGCAGAAGTATAGCATGGCACCCTGGGCATATGGCAAGGTTTTTCCCCCAGAAAATCAAGAACTTAAATAAATCTTAGTCTACCATAAACAACACATGGAAGAATAACATCAGATTCAGTACCAAAGACTCAAGCAGGGTACTGGCGATGGAGTTCTAGACAAAAGCCTATCCAATATTACACGAGAAGGTGTCTTTGGCATGGGTTTCCTGATCTACGTCCAAGCCCTAACTTTCACACGGTCGAACAAGAC
Source organism: Drosera spatulata (assembly GCA_035668315.1). NCBI lineage: Eukaryota > Viridiplantae > Streptophyta > Magnoliopsida > Caryophyllales > Droseraceae > Drosera > Drosera spatulata. Next base: position 60,156 of record JAOVYX010015414.1, on the reverse strand, counting down.
TTAGAACAGTAGGACATATAATTCTACTTATGATGGAGATGATTGCAAAATGATAGGACACAGAGTTAAAAGGGAAAATGTGGATGAAGACGTCGGAACACTCCATCCTAACACCAGAAACAGATTACAACCAAGAGACCACCCCTTCGGCGGCTGATCGCAGACAAAAAAGCTTTGCGCCACTAACTTCAACATAATCTCAAAAGAGAAAATACTAAAACAACGACGAGAAAAAGGAACACCAATGCCAAACCCAAATCTCAGAGGTTTTCAGTGAATAATCACACTTCCACTCGCTGAATTAATTCTTGCGAAAAATAAGAGCACAGAGGACATATAACGCTACAAAGTCTGTCAAAAAGAGCAAGATCTTAGAGTTGAATTTCCGTGCTCAACAGTCTCCAAGTATCTCACAGCTTAGGAGATAACTGAAAAGTCACAACCAAGATAAGGTTTTGCAGTTATCCATACATTGACCAGAAGGTCATAATTTCTCAGAAGATAACATTAGTTATCTCCCATAAACAACTAACAACATTCCAAAAACAACGGGGTCTACATTGCCCAAGTGCAATCCAGTATGGCACTTTGCCTTCTGGCTTTGAACACTATAGCTGCCGGTTAATCTCATAGTAATTATAATATGGAACAGCAATAGCACACTAAACGTGAGTGCGAGTGATGAAATCAGAGAGCACCATCAGACGTGACCATTTCAACCAACAAACATGACCTTTGGAAGACCGATGCACTTGGATCAGGTATCTCCATTACCTCGAAGGTGTTCTGTGCGGAGATTTGCACAACCGTTTGCTTGCACATATTCTCAAGAGTGCTAACAATAACATCAACAAGAATGATGCATCAAGCAGATGTACCTAATAGTTCTTGGCAATGCATAGTTGCATTCTAGCAAGAAAAATGGAAACGAGACACATTTGTGAAAGCCCTATAAACGCGATTTGAAAATGTTGCTGATCAAGTTATCCGATTTCATTCCATGATCATCTCTAACATACATGAATCAAGAACCAACTACAGAAAATCTCCATCAAACTTTACGCTATCCTACAACCACAAGGTCGCATAATTTACAGTAACCAAGAACCTGAATCAACCCCAACACACTACCACAAACCTAACAACATTATCAAATCCTATCTAAACACACCCCACAACTGCTCAAGATCATCACCATCACCTCTGGAAACACACATCCGATCCTTACCCCTATCTTCATCATTATCCAACACAACATCCGCCCGACAAACCGGGCAATTCGGAACCCTAATCAACCACCTCTCGACACACCCATGATGAAAACAATGCCCGCATTCCTTCAAACTCCCACACCACTCTCCTCCAACCAAATCATCCATACAAATAGCACACATCATCATCTCCTCTTCCCTAACCCTCCTCTCGGGCAACATCCCCCTCAGCTCATCCACCGAATACCCGAGCCTGCCGCCTCTGGCAGTAGCAGTAGCAGTGACGTGGCGATGGCGACTGCGGCGGCGATGGAGGGTTTGGCTGGCGACGCAGAGGTGGGCGAAGACGATGGCGGCGACGCCGAGGAAGAGGAAGAAGAGTGCGATTATGAGGACCATGATTAGGGTACGCAGGAGGAAGGATAAGAGTCTCGGGTGGTTCCGCTTCGCCGGAGAAGGGGCCGGCGATGGGTGGTCGGAGAATGGGAAGGCGGCGACATTGTGGGTGCGGTGAATATGGGTCATCATCGGCATTCGGGGGATTGGAGATTGTTGGGTGGTTGATGAGGTGGCGGTGGAGGAGAGGGATACGAGAGATGGGATCGAATGGGGAGAATGGGTGGTATTGTTGTTTGCTGGGACCTCTGTATTGTGTAGCCCTTGGATTTTCGTTGCTGCTTGCCCCTTGGACTTCATTCGGATCACTCTTCCCTGCTTGTCGACAATTTTTATGATCTCACCTTGTTTTTTTTATTCAACGTTGTAGTATCATACTCCGATGATTATAATCATTTGATTTTCTTTTTTAGTTACAAGATTATCATGAAAGGATAATATTACGTATTTTAATTTCATATTTGTAAAAAGAACTTATCAATATATTTGATGCAGAAACAGAGCTTGACGAAATAAATATTAAACAGCGAAGAACTCCATTGATTTTGTAATTGGAATAGGACCAAGGGTTACCGTGTACTAGTTACATGACATGAGTGTTAGGCTATTTGTGATATTAGATCAATACAGGTCAACTGCTTTTACCAATAGCTCCTATGGTGGTCTCCTTGAACAACATATTCTTGTTAAAAATGTGCCGTTTTCAATCTCTCATGTTTTACTTTCACCGCTATATTCAATACAAGTCACATGACTCCTAGAATCTGGTGGTCAAAATAGTGGACCTGAATTGCAATAACGCTACGACTTCAATACACAAAATCAAAGGCTCAAAGCATCTGAAACCTTTCATGCCTAGAAGGTCTGAGGGCGATGGGCCAATGAACAATGGGCTTCGACGCTTTGGTTTGGATCCCATTTGGAAATGATCCAGGAATTGGAGGCCCAATTCATAAAGTCGACCATTTACAACTAACATGTGCACGTAACACAGGGATGTAACCAACAATGGTTTGGCATTTGCTACACATCAACAAACATTTTTCCTCCGGCATAAGAACACTGGAATATAACTAAAGAAATGTTAAATACATTGTACAATTTTTTTTTTGAAAACTTTTTTTGTATGATGGATTGATTTAATCCAAAAATCCACCAATAAAAAGATAAATACAATTAATATTTCTCATATAACTATATATATCTGGCATTTCCCAAATCTCATAATACTTTATCGGGTTATCTAGCACACAGTCTTTGCCTTTAATGGACAAATATAATCAAAACAACCCTACCGCAACATCAACAGAACATGTAATGGATTCTTTTTACGATTTCTGTACACATAACGTCTTCAATGTTACTATACGACCCACTTCTGGACATTTTGCTAGTTATAGTGACCAGAGTAACTTGGAATTCAAACAAAAGGGAGTATGATAATGGCGTACCTTCGCCTTTCGTACAAAAATACCTCCACATGTGCATACATGGGTTCAAATATCCCTTCACATTCACTGCTGGAAGCCTGTAACTCCACCTTCCAATGATCCAATCTACAGTATTTAACTAAAACCCAACAGTCCCCTAATTCAAAACCCATCAATGCATATAGGATCAGGCCGTTTTCCTTAGGGAAATTGTTTGTTTGTACACCCACGACAGTATTCGACCTCGTTACAGGACTCATTGATTTACTGGGTTTGGTCGTGTCGGTCGCTCAAAATAGCATCAATCAAAATATGAAACACATCAGCAAGGAAGAGATGAAGAGAATGTAATGAATTCAAAGAAGGAATGTATCAACAAGATGAAGAACACGATCACTGAACATTGGATGAGCAAGAGGAGTGAACGACCTTGTTTTGCCTCCCCATGAGCCAAAGCAGAGTCCTTGCTGTATTTGTAGATGGTGGAAGAACTTCAGAGTCCAAGCTATAACAGCTCTGAGTTTCCTCATCAAAACCCAATTCACTCCTTTCAGATATGGTCCTCCTAACACCATGGTGGCTGCTGCTGCCGCAGCCGCCGCCGCTATCTATAACAGTATTCCCAGCCGGAAACCGGGATGAGAATGCCCGCATACTTGAATCGCCTTCGCCGAAACATTTTTGCTTCTTCTCCACTCTCATCCAAATCTTGGACATGGAGAAGCTCTCCTTCTTAGTCGTCTGAACTGTACTACCTGGTTTGCCATACGTCGAACCACTGGGACTACGATGAGCGCTAATGCTCCTAAAGGCCTCGATGCCATTGAAATCCCTTCTCGAATCGGCCCCATACTCAGAAATCGCCGTTCTGCATCCAGGGTTGATAGGCAAATTGCGCTTTTTGGTGCTTTGCTTCTTCGCAGGAGTTCTTATAGGTACCTGCATTGAAGAACTCTCATCCAACACATAAGCAAATGAACCCATTGAGTAGCACCTCCTTGAATGAACATTATCCTCACTGCTCCCTTCTCCTACATCCACATTCTTGAACTTTCCAAGCTTCACTTGAACAATCTTGTCCCCTTCAACCTGGATTTCACCTACATTGTCCTCCTTTCTCTCACAAATTTCAAAAGATTTGCTAGATAACTCGAACTGGGTCGATCCGAACTCCGCCTCTCTTTGGATTCCCAGACGAGAACTTGATCCGAAAACTGAGTTTGTTCTTCCAAAAGCAGCTTCTCCAAACTCCCTGGAACTCTCACCACCAGATTCAAGAACAAAAACAACTGGTGAGCGAGCACGGTTTGATGGGAAATCGAGGAGCAGCCCAGTTCTGCACAGCGGGCAAGTGGAGTGCGACAAGAGCCACGTATCGATACATTCCATGTGAAAGGCATGACTGCATCTTGGCAAGAGCCTGAGCTTGTCCTCAGGCTCAAACTCGCAGAGACAAACAGCACAATCAAAAGGGTCCTTGAGGCCAATGATGGCCTTGTAGAGGAACACAGGGAGCGTGTCGATGAAGGATTGGTCGACGCCTGCGTCATGGAGATGGAACAGTTGTTGCAACTGACCTTGAAGTGCAGTAACATCCTCTAACTCATCTGGGTCACGTTCCGGTGCTCTTAGTAGCAACCTGACAAGCAAATGAAGCAAACCAGAAACAAAGAAGATTATGGCAAGGATCAGAATGATGAGAAGAATGCTTGGGCTGATCTTATTGTCTAGATTGAAAGGTGGAAGGATATGTGTTGGCGGAGGAGGTGGTGTTGGTGTTGGTGGTTGAATATAGCCAGCAGCATCTTGTAGATGCGGAGGAGAGGATGCTCTTTGTTTGATTTCAAAGAGAACCCAGTTCATTTTTTCCTCTGAAAATGAAAAGGCACGCAACAAGATTCAAGCTTTGAACTCGGGACTGCTTGGAATCAAGAGCAACACCTGATCCAATACTTCAAAAAGAGAAATTCAAGGCTAGTGAGATTGGGAAAAGGAAAGAGACTGAAAGGGGTGGAGTAAGAGAACTCAACCCATCAAAGCACTTATTCTAGCCATAACTGTCCTGTAGGTGGGAATAGCAGATTTTCTGATAAAGACCCATAAAGAACTCTTTCGTACGTACATCCCTGTGTATATACAAGCTCATTAATATGAGGTAATAGAAACATTAGAGTCACATCTAAAATCAATTTATTATAAATAGAGTAACTCGAAATTATATATTAGTATTTGATAAGGTTTCCTGTAATCCAAATGCGTGATTCTCACAGGAGGTTATGTAGCAAACACAGCAAATGGGTGCTCCAAATATTGCCCTGCGCCGAAATGATGTCAACAAGCTTGGCACTGATAGCAAATTTGAACCTGCAAGTCAAATGGGGATAGGGAGAGAAATAAATGCAGGGTAGGATTTCAAATTCAAAGCAAAAGAAATGGCAAGTTTGCTCAAATATGGGACTCTGAGCATTAATGGCTACAAGCTGTGATTAGATGAGAAAGTTTAATGGGATGGGGTCATCAAAGCTCCAAGTCTAACTCAACTAATCTCTGGTGAAAATGGATGTAACAGAAATGCTAAAACACATAGATGGAGTGATGACTTTAACGGGAAGGTTGAAAGGGAAGAATCCTACTGGTCTGAGTTGAAATGAGATAAATAGCTAAATTACTGCTGCATTAACTGCTAGTTAATTCTAATACTGTATGGACTTAGAAAACCAGCTGCACTAACCGTATGGGATGGCATTATTAGACTCGGATAGGCAACTTCGTACAATAATAGATGTACAAACTTGCAATGGTTTGTTGTTTGTTATAAGGAGGGATTTTATAGGGGGTTCCTTCTCACCAACGACAGGAACACCATTCCATCAAAATCAAAACTTTGAAAATCAAGAAAGTATAAAGTAATGAGACGCATAGACACAAAATAAGAATTTTGATTGCACGATGTCACGTTAAAAACCTCAGCCGTTGAATTTTTCTCCTGTGACTCCTTTTGGGACCACAATCCTGATTGTGTTCTACATCTTCTCTGATGCATACGCAATTACAGATGCAGTTGGATTTTTCAGGTGGTGAGGACAAGAGAAAGAGTTAAGTCAACTCCTCGAGAGTGAGGGAGGACACATGAAGCTGAAAATGGGAGGGAGAAAGTGAAACAAAAATGAAATTGTTATCATCAGAACTTTTGGAGATGGCAGAAAAATTTCACCAAATTTATCTGTTAGTCAGATGCCCAAAAAGAAGGAAGGTTCTGTGCCTGGTTGAGTCCCCTTGTAGTGGCATGCTTAAAGTCTAGCAAGGGGAGTGACACTGGAACTGCAGAGATTGGGAGCTCAAGAGGAGAATCCAACATCTAAATTCGGGTTTGAACAGAATACACATGTGAACTGAATCAATTATTAATCTAAAAATTTAAACTGATAAATAATTAAAAATCCACATATATATTCTATTCTTTCTCTTTCTTCACGATCCATGTGAGTAGCCTTCAACGCATCACATATCCCCAACAATCCCCTTATGTGTGAGTTCATCTACATGATCCAACTTCTTCTACCCAAGATGAGAATCCAACATCCAAACTTGGGCCTGAACAGAATAGATATGTGAATCGGACCTAATTGTTAACGCAAAAGCTTAAATTGATAGGTTATTGATAATTCATATATATAATTTTTTCTTTTTCTCCACGATCCATATGGATAACATTCAGCTCATCACATATCTCCAACAAGAACATCAATGCCATTGATGAACAAAGAACACTTCAGTCTTTACGAATAGGCATTCTGCAAAAAGTTGCGAGAAAGGATTAGCTTGAGTTGTCCCATGTTGATGTCGCATAGGATCTGTTGGTAAATTCCTCGAATCAACAGAAGTGAAAAAGAGTGCACAAAAGATCTATGAAGGGTCTGTAATGAAGTGACAAATCATCTTGCACCTAAAAGTAGCTTTCAGTGGGTGGCCAACGGCATTATGAAAGAATTAAGTTATGACAAGACAAGTTTCCCGATAACATGATTTTATGTATCTGATACGATGTCATAGTCACAAGTTACAGCCCGATCTTCTCAATGGAAACGAAGCTGAGATAGTACTGGAAAGGCATGGTTAGCTACTTAGCTGTGTCTTCTTTGACAAAGGACACAATGATATGTTTGCATGACCAATGTGGTTTAGCTACAAGTAATAACCAATAAAATATATCTGATCGAGTAGATGAAGATAATCTTTCTTGTACCGACTATATCAGATAGAACAAGCCATATACAAAAAAGTGATAACAACCTCCAGCAGTCCAGCGCGAGGTGTGAGAAACAGGGATGAGTTTAGTGGTAGGGATGAGAAGTGAGTGGAGTATTGCTACCCAAAGTTCACAATCGACGCAGATGTCAGATGAGGAGGATCTACATAGAGGAAATTACTCGAGAAAGGATAACAAGAGATGGTAGGATAGAACAAGTCAGAAATCACAATATGAGGAAGGTTAGCCGGTTCCTGCATCACAGTTTCTCCGAGCAAATTCTCTGCAGAATCAAACGAAAGGAGGTGTTTAACGAGATGAAATTCATCATATAAATTTTAACAAGATGAAAAAATCCCTCCTCTTGCATCAGAACCAATATACAGAAAATAAAAGCTGAATTGGAAGAAAATAGTTGAAGGATCAGAAAGTGTGAGACACAGAGACATACAGCACGAGAAGTGCATCTTAGACCGATATAAATGGACTACACAATCGACAGCAGGAAGCTTCATGTACCTGGAAACATTCATGTCGTAAGGGAAAGAGAGCTGTTGGGAGTTCGGCTATTTGCAGCTGGACTTCCTGACGCTAGGAAAGAATGACTTTGAGCCGGTCTCTATTTCATGAAAGCACCACCATCAGAGATACGCATATCACTCATCTCACACAGTAGGGGTATGTTTGTACCCACTGATGTTCTGAGCATCAAGAATTGCAACCATCGAGATCAAACCTGAGCAATAGCATAGTGTAGTTCAGAACCATATAAGGTTCATGGATAGAGCGAGCGAGAACAAAATAGCCATATATGTGGCAGCCGAATATCTTCAACTGGTTGTTACATAGTTAATATGAGCATGTATGGAATGATAACCAGAAAGGATCAAGATGAGTCGCCCCTTCAGGTGCCCAAAAATAATGATCAGTGTAAACCATAGAGTTACTACTTAAAACACGGTACAGCTCGCGAAATATGCTATACTAGACAACTATACGTGCTCAAGGAACAAACAGATGAAATAAGCACTTGACAGTGTTAGATCATCAGATACAAGAGATGACAGGCCGGTGAATGAACGTAAGGACCATGACCGCATTTGCTTCTAACTAGACCACAATTCAACTATCTCCTTATGTTGCATCAAATCAAATGCTTTTACAAGCTTCTGACATGTTTAACGCATTGATGTTAAACCGTGACAAATAACACGAACCGTTACCATAAAAGAAATTACCAGCCAAGAAAACATTGCATTTTGGCCAAAAATCAGCGACTGTGACTGAGATTCATAATGTAGTGTCAACCGATCAATTGTCGCAAACCCTAGCCGACGAACTGCGGCATTGATCGGGTTCTCGGAGACGCTGAATTTTTCGGAGGGATGAAAGCGAACTGTGAGAGGAGATTTGTGTAGCGTCAAAAAATATAGGTAAGTGAAATGTCGGCATCGGAGAATCGAAGGGGTTGATGTTGGGATCGACCGGCGGGGATGCGGACAAGACGATCGACGTTGCCATCGCCGGTTGTTTTCTGCCTAGGTATCACGCCAGTCAGAGCAAGTCTAACGGGATGCTATTTTGATATAAACATTGTTATATTCAAGAAATAAACAGTGTCTGATTTATAGTATAATTTATCTATGTTTTTTTAATGATGACATGTTATATTATAGTAAAGTCACTTGATCAATGATTCAAAAATAACCATATAATATTATTGATTTTTCTAATGTTTGTATTTTTCTCTAAGATAATTGAATTATTAAAAATAATAATAATAAAGACATTTTTATTGTTATATTTGACAATTCATTTGATAATTGCTAAAATTTGACACAACATTTGAATCTCATTGGACTATAATATTTTGGATTGAATGTTATAATTTGACAATACCTGATCATTTACTCTGTGCATTGGACTTGTTGGATTCTACATGCCATTTTTCCGTTGCTCATTTTTATTCTTTTGTTGGGTGTGTGTCTTTATATTTTGGATGGTCTTGGTAGAACCAATAGTAGTCTTGAATATTTTTTTTTTTTATAAAGTATATATCCAATGAACCACCATTTTAGTCACTCCAATCCCATTTGGCAGCTTGGTATCCAACGTGCTTTAAAACCTTGACCTTCCTATATTGGAAGATTTGGTCCTAAGTCGCTTGCCAATGGGGCGGACCGCTAATCATTTCTTCATTTGTTTCCAGTATATATCATGTAAACTCTTTGTTTTCAAAAACAATTCTTTTTCTTTTAATTTTGAAATAAGAAACGATTCACTTATTTCACAATAGTTGGTCAATGTTTATGTTTGTAATTTGTAATCCAATTACAAGAGCTCACAAAATATAGAACAAATGAGAGAAAATGATATTGCTAGAGAATATGGATGGAAGAAATAAGCTTAGATACTCTTCAATGGTATTATGCTGCAATATTACATCCACCATATGGAGTAGTTCTTACAATCCCAAACAACTTCCAACATTTCATTCTCTACAACAGCTCAGGAGGAATAGACAACTAAATATAAGTTAATAATATTGATGAATATAAGTAAAAATAAATCATTATTAGACTTCATTCAATCTAATTCTAATTAAAATAACTAAAAATATAGAACCTTGCAAGGTCAACAAAAAATAAGGAAGAACTGCATGATAAAGTTTTATAAGCGTAAGCTCAGATGAGATATCGCCATCACGAACAGATCCTTCGCTCATGCTACTGCCGCTCGAGCAACCAACCCTACGTATTCTATGGCCACCTTCAAGACTGTCCAAGGGCTTCTCAGGTGGGAATTCCATGGCATTGTGCGTGATTTGAGATCAAATAAACCAAGGAGGAGAAAATGAGAATGGAAAGGCATGTAGGTAGGAAAATGGGAAGGCCGTTAGCTGATGAAGTGATAGAAATTGGGCACCATGAGGGCGGATGAATGATGATAGACAAGCGATGACGAGACTGATAGAGTATATATAGTGCGAATGGGTAAGTAAGTGATGTGCAGAAGTACATGATGTGCACAGAGGCATCGTTTCCAAACTGGCGTCAACACAACTGGCGTAAAATTACCATAAAACTATTTTTCGTAAAATTATTTTTCATAAAATTATTATGACAACTTAAATTACTCCTTTGTTCTAAATTATAAGTAATATTTGGAATCATATTTGTCGAGTTAGAGTTTGATTCGTGTCACAAAACAATCAATCATTTTTTGAAAAATTATCATGAAACACTATTGATAATTTAAGTTATTTATTTTAATTTGATGGTAGTGGCATAATTTTTTTACCTTATTAAGACGACAAATGAAACTCCTTAAAATACGTGTTAAATAATACTCCCTTCGTCCCACATAAATTATGACACCTTATTAAATATGGATGTTCCATATAAATTACAATGTTCCCAAACTTGACAAGTTTCTTCCATTTAATTTATCCCTATTTTATATAACATTATCCTCGTTATTATTTTTTTTTCCTCTCTATCCATTCTCAATTTTAACCATTCTCTTTCTACTCACTCATAAATACTACTCACCTTTTTAGACTATTCACGATAATTTTTCTATCCATATCCTTAAAATATAGTGCTATAGTGTCATTCTCTGTATATAGAGATCCAGTTTTTTACTCAGTCACGTAGTAGATTTTCTATATTGATTTGCATATTTTTAATTTATTGATTTTTTATAATATATTAAAATATTATATATTATTAATACTTTTTAGAATATAATAAAATTTTATTAATTTTTAAAATATTTTGTTTTGTTTTTTTTAACTGAATAATTCAAATTTTAAAATATTTACACTTTTTTCTAATAAAATATTAATTTTATATTATTTTGATATAAATAATACAGGGAATGCAACTTTAGTTACTCAAATATAAGAAAAAATATAGGATATAGAAAATCATATAGGGATAGAAAACCTGTTACGTGACATATTTTTTTTACAGATTTTTTATATATATATTAAAAAGAAACCATATTGAAAAATTGGTGTAAATGCTCTTACTTGTGAAACCAAAAGAGTATCTTGATAAAATTCAAGGAAATCACTTCTTTAAAAAAAAAAATCTGTAACATCGCACTTCCGTACGTAATGGAATAATATAACATCGCACGCAGAGAAGGATAAAAGTAACGTGGGTGCATCATGCGATCTTATTGTACAAAAGAATATTCTTCAAACCATGTGACTTCCACCATTGTTCTTTTCATCCGAGGATTTGATTAGAAACACGTGCGACTAAACATCGAGCTTAATTAAACTTTTGATGAATGCTAACTTGAATTCTAGTTGGTTGGATGAGGAATTCAAGATGGATTATCCCAAACTCTTTCATTCACAAAACGTGTAACACCTAGCTTTGTCTATAATCCTTTTAAGTTTTTGTGGAGATTGTGAAATCAAATAATTTATAATCTCATTTCAAATATCGAACAATGACGCGAGATAAACTTGATCACAATTATGAAACCTTCGATTCCAATACAAGGATAAACCGAAATCGAATTTTTTGGACCGACACTGAAGCCATGAGACGGGGGTGGGGGAGGAAAGTGGGGATTTGAGGATCCTGTGAAATATCACCTGTCCAACATCTTTTTTCTTGCCATTCACGCATATATTCAACCCCAATAGCAGAATCGCAGTAGTATACCGGAACTCATGTTATACTCTTTTCCCCGTTTTCCCAGCTTTAGGGCTGCGCGCGATGCCCCCTGCAGCAGCTATATATGCAACTGATCAGCTGCATTTAAACCCGTTGATGTGCATATTTTTGCTAGCACGAAGATGGATTCCTGCATTTGCTTTTCTTCACCGTTCCTTTCACATGCAAATGAACTCGATGTTTTCACATCATATACTTCAGTATCAGTGCACTCTACTCCATCAGTCTCACGCTCTCACTATGATGATAATGCCTCTTTGCATATGTCCGTCAAGATAAAATTTCTATCTTTCTCGAAACCCAACAATTAAATTTGCAACAGTCTGCATATGAAAGAATTTTCAACTTTTTGTTGGTATATTCATTCCTTGATCATGACTAAGATAGAAGGCCGCATATGATTACTGCTAGAGCTAAAATTGACTTGGACTATGATAGGATTAACCATTATGTTTTCACATCAGATAAGTGATAATTAAATTCAAATGAATGTGTGAAAAAATTACAAATTCGTTTATTTCTAAATTAAGTCGAAAAAAAACTTATATATAAAAAAGGATAAAACTCTATCATTATATATCTTTTCAATCCAATGGATTCAAACTCAATACTAATTCATAAAGAATCCAACTCTCTAGTTACTTGGATAGATAACTGTTAGAGCATTCATATAAGATATTTCATTTTAGAAAATCTATAAAAATATAAAAAAATAGAATACATGGATAAAAAAATAATAATATGATGTTAAAAAAATACATTGAAATATGTGCAATAATTATAAAAATCATAGAAATAATGAATAATACATTTTAAAACATAAAATATTATGATAACATGTTATATTTTTTATAAATAAAATAAGATATAATAAAATGCAATAGCATGTAATAATTAATAAAAAATCAAGAGAAAAGTTTAATAAATTTGATGTGAATGTCCTGTCCCTCTCGCATAAGATGGCAATACTACTAATTTTAAATTTTATTCTGGGTGCATTGTGCTGCTCAAACCCTAAACCCCCACGAGTGTTCCTTCCCGGAGGAATAATCCGTCACCGACGACGGCCTCCGTTCCGCCGCCGCTCTCCAGCCCCGCCTCGTCCACGACTTCTCGGACTCCCATGCCATAGAAGTGAGTTGACATTTCACCGCCTCTCATTTCCTCGCACAATTTTCATCCCGTTTCCGATTTTACTTTTCGATCCAACATTTGATTGAATGTTGATGCCATTGCTGATGCTATAGTGTTCGTTTTGTTGAGTAGTGTCAGGATGATAACACTTACATCGCCGGGCATGAAATCGAGTCTCTGGTAACTCACGTTGCGCGGAAATTGAGTGCATTTGGTGTTGATCGGTGGTCGAAGCGTGAGGTATTTACGTTCTTTTGTACATCTATATTGTAGCGTTGTAGCTGCATTGTTGAATCTATATAAATATATGTCAAATTCAAGGCATGGAAATCAATAGTTACTGTTCATTGTCCTGCATTTTTGTCTCCCCTTTGTATTATGGCGATCTGATCTTTGGTGAATCGAGTAAAAATTCACTCGTGTGGAGATGGCATTTGCGCACCAGTTTATGCACTTAAACAATTTAAGTTAAACGTAATTTGTTGCCTAAAATCCCTATAGTTATGGCATGGACAGAAGTATTTACCCTCATGGTGAAAATACTTATCTCTGCCTTGTAAAGAAACAGTGGTTCGTGACAAACTGACAAAGTTACTCATCCAATCTTGTGGTTTTTTCGTTTTATTTCGTTTGTCCCTGCACAAGGCTAAGCAACTGAAATTAATTGAAGCACGCTCGATTGTTGTTAATTTAGTACTTTGGTGTGCTATCTTAGAAGCCAGGATCATAACTTCATCGCTTAAACCAATACACAGGACCTTTAGGAATGCTGAACAGAACATTTCTCGTATAAGAAGATGTCTGATCAAAGCAATGTCTATTTTTAGTGCCTCATGTTCAAGCCCTCCAAGAGAACTGACGAAACCATCCAATTCTTTAAATATCTGCCTCCCAGGTCTGAATTTTCCCACTGTGTGTGGAGGCACTCTCTAGGGGCACGATCTCTATAGCATACCAAGTATGGGCCCTAAAAATTGTTGGAAGCTCTGCGTCATATAATGTGCATCTCTCATTGATTTGTCTGCGTACATGAACAATGAAGGCTTACTATTGTCCAGGCATAAACCAACTGTGTGTATAGGCACTCTTTAGCGGAGAGACTACACTTGTTTCTATGAGAGACCCTTTTGGTCCAGATGACAAGGTATGAATTTGCTTCTGGGTGCATGGCTTCCCGTGTCCAAGTCCATGACTTCTCACATACAAGTCCATGAGTGCACATAGGAAGAGATTGTGAAAAAATATGCGACTTGTCTAGTGTCTACCAATTTATTAAGCTATAAACAAGTCAAGCCATTGAGCACAATTTTTTAAAAAAAAAATAAATAAAATATGTGGCATTGTTTGATCATTTTCTGGATCTGTTCGTTGTTAGCACACTGCATTTCCTAGGGTACTCATATCAGCATCCTTAAGGTTTACCGTGCTTCCTACTTTCGGCAGGTTCATGGAAGGTTTCATTGATCTGTACGTTTGTTGAAATCTGTAATGATGTAACAGTTCAGGTATGGCCAATCGATTCAACTGACATGGCAAAAATTTCCACTGTTGCTTTCTCCTGGATTGTGAATTTTGGCCTGTTCCTACTTCTGTAGTGAAAATTACACTGGTTATGCAATTTTGCGGGCATGAAAATATTGAGTCTGGTGTTGCGTCCAAGCTTGAGCAGTAACCGTCATTGTTTGTTGTTGTGGTTATTGGAAATGGAACTGTTCCATCCTTATGGGTTGGACCAAGCTTTATTAGCAGCAGTGATATGTTCTGTAATACTGTTGGTAGAAGTGAGGTAGAGTTGTGATTTCACGCTGTACTGAAAGTTCACCGGCTTATGTATTATGCATGTCCATAAACTTTTTTTTACCAGGTAGGTAGGTTGATACTACGTGGGAAATAAACAGACCTTTTCATAACTTTTCACTATCTATATTTTACAAGGAAGTTGGTTTGATAGGGTAATGCAAAATCATGCCCTGTTGTGTTCGTAGTGTCTATTCTTCAGCAGTGCCTTTCTTAAATTGGAGAATTACCGTCTTGCTCTCTTTAACTGATAAGTGTTCCGATTATATGCGCTTTAATTTTAGTCGTAGAACATTAATCTGATTACTAAGTTAACGTTTCAATGCACTCTGAGGGAATGAACTGTTTGAACTGTCAGTGTTCATATCGGTAAACTGGTGTTATAGGCTTTGCTTGTTTTTTCAGGAATTCATTGCAAATGGAGGTGGGCATTAATAATTGGCATCAATCGACATGGGAAATCACCATGATCTTTGATCGATGCTCTTCAAGGTGAGCAATTTGTCGATCAACTTTCATTTATGCAATCTTGTTTCAGATTTAAGTCTTTTTACTCTACTCGTGCACACGCGTTTCCATCATTAGGGTCTGCAATCTTCCCTCCTGCTCTTCGCCTTTGCCTGCGAAAATATATTAGTAAGATTTTGCATGCTACAGACCTTGCCGTTTGAGGTGGTTAGGTTATCAGCAGTAGTCTGGCTTTACCATCCCCTTGTTAAGCATCCGACTTGATAATCTAGTAGATTGGGATGTAGTCGTGGGTTCATGTGGTGGGCAACTGCGCCTGATTGGCCTTCGGAACAAGAGGTTGATTGGACTCATGAATGTGATTAGCATGCATGAGACGTAGTCTATTCATTGCTGGTGCAGAAACCTTGCACAATGGTCATCCTGACCTGACACCTCAAACGATTCGACCATTCATGCCCACTTCTTGCATATGCACATGTCTGTATTAGGCACCATGATCATGGCTGTGTTTAAACTTGGTTAGCTGATTGATTGAGAATTATGAGCTGCTACTGCCTGTTACATGTTTGGCGTGCTGCATCTTTTATTTTCATTGTATGCATACGGTTGATATATGTTGCTGTTTGATTGGTGTGACGCTGTTGATAGATGGATCCTGTTCTATGCCTTAAATTTTTTGTCCTAGAAAATGAATTATGACCTGGACAGGTCTATTCCAGACCGAACCGGACCAATGACCAAAGACTGCGTCGATTTTCTTTTTGGAGTTTTCCCCTGAAGTCCAACAGCAGAAACAAGCTGAGTTTCTATGCATTGTCTTTCGGCATGGTCCCAATCCCTAATGATAGAGAAAGAGATAATTGAAATGCACAAAATGGTTTAGGTGTAGCGAAGAGAGGAATTAAATCGTGCTTTGGTAGAGTACAGTTTCGTGGCGTGTAGAAACTATAGCTTTGTTGCCGGGGGACAGCTAATCTGTTCACATCATAAGGACCAAATTAAGGGTGACTACCAACAAAGGAAGTGGTCGAGAACCAAAAATATCCCTCTCCTCATCTTTTTTTTCTTTAAATTTTGAAAATGATGAAACATACAGATAGGAGTAGTTTTTTTTTTTTTTTTTTTTTTTGAAAGCTGAAAACGATTTATCGTTTCAGGTACAACGTTGAACCAGAGTGGGGCAATTTGGCACTGTGTTTTTCTATTTGCCTTTCCTTTGTTGTTTGATAGCTTATGAGTGAGATGGTGTCTATGCCAATATTTGGTCTGGGATGAGGATGATAGCTTAACTATTTTTATTGTCAACTACTCAATTGTCATCGTGACTGAGGAAATTCAGCCACTTTCCTTCGGATTATCCTTCTCCCTGTTCGTTTTGGTGTGTTGGTATGTTTCCAGCCTTTCTTGACGTGCGCTCTAGCAATGTCAATGCTTGCTCTGTTACTTCATCTTGTAGCGCAACTGAAACATTTTCGACCTTGTCAACATCCTCTAGTGCTTTAGCCACTTCGAGGTTGTCGTCGATGCCTTGAGTCCCCTTGGCTGATCATGCGTGCCCTAGGCTGGGTGTTTGTCCAATCCTACTGCTACACTGGTCTTCGCTACCTCCTTCGGGAAGTAAAAAGAAACAGTATATTTTTTCAGTTCTTTTCTTCTTCTTTTTTCACTCTTCGTGTTTTTTTTTTTTTAATTTAAGTTGTTGAGTTTGTGGTGAATGGTCGCAAAGCTGAGGTAAAAAGAACTACTCTGGAAACCCGTGTTGGCTTTTTATTGCTTGCTTACAGTAGTTATATAGAGTTGCTGGTCACCACATCTAGTTTGAGACATGAGATTCCAAAAGGGCATCTCCAGTTATGGATCCCGCTAGAAATGGCATCCATGTGAGGGGTTCACATATTGGAACCATGTGCGACATGTTCTCCTGAGATCTCTACTTGTTACCTGTAGTTTTCGTCGGTCTCTTTCGCTCTTTCTTTTTCCGGGTCCATTCGTTGCTCGCTCATCATCGTTTTCTGGAATTCTGAGATTGAAGTCTTGCTGTTTCGCTAAGTGTTGTTGCACTGATTGTTTGCATTTGCATGCTTGGTTTGCATGCATCATCTTTTATTATTACCAGCTGCTTTTCATCGTAAAATACAGTTCTAGAATTGCTTGATTTGTTCTCTTTTAATTCAGGGGATCCATATTGCCAGATGTTAAAATACGAACAAAACCAGAACTCCCTTCATAGTACCTCAACGAAGCAGTAATACACATAAAAGAAACGGTTGACTTTTCAGACCGACTCTTGATTAAATCATGTTATTGAAATTTCAAAAATAGACATAAGCAAATAACCTTCTTTGCATATCAGCAAAAAACTTCAACATAAAACAAAAACTAACGTTTTCAGTATCAATTGCTCTTGGTTTTCTCTACTTGAAATCCGAAATCCTATCGGTCTTGTACTCTTGTTACTTCATATTCTCCGGTTTTCCATGTTTTTTTTAACCATAGTTTCCATTTTCCAATTCTACGATCTTCAATCAAAACAGTCCTGATTGAGGCCAAAATTTTCACTCAACTTTTCCTTTAAAGCCCTGAACATGTAAAAACTTAAGAATAGAAAGCATTTTGAAATGACCTGATCAGTCATCACCACACTCACAAGATGACATCTAACATATATCATCTCGACCTAGCCATGAAATATCATCCCTTTCTTCTTTCTCTATATGTTTTTCTTCCTCTATTTTTCGCTGCTCGAAAGATGAGTGGCATTTGCAAGAGACTGCATTACATGGACTTGAGCTCTCAATGAAAATATGTAGTCAAGTGTTTCCTTGAGCAAATCTGATTCATCCATGTACTCTCCTCCAGGCACAAGCTCTTTCAACACTTGTGTTCTCTTCTTCACCAATCTTTCTGCGCCGACACTCGCCACACATTTCCTAGATCGTCGGATATGGCACTTGCTTATAATCTTCCGGCCATGCCTCATCGAGATCTTCTTACTCCTAACCTGCATTGATCCCTTCCTAGAAGAAGGCTTTATACTCTTTGATGACGATCTTAACTTGAGCGACTCGTGTTGGTCGATGGTAGCCATGGGTTCGAAACCAACCAACCCTGGTCCGTCGGAATCCTTGCAGGCATTGGCCATGAGGGCACGACTCCACAATGTGGCGCCATTCCTGGTCGAGGCCATCGCTAGGTCCGCCGAGAGCCTTATGGCTTCTTTTCTCTCCATCAAGCTCATCTCCTTGCTGGAGGAGCGCCATGTCTGAAGACTACTAACCCATTTCTTCAAGAACTCTTCCTTCAATGAGCTCGGTGGTCTCATAATAGCTGCATGTGACCCAAAAAAAGGACATCAACTCACACCACGTAATGATAATGTTTGCACATGGGATTTCATGAAAGTGCAATGTACTCCTATGCATCTCTTCGTGTAATGAATGATGCATGCTACCCCAAAAATAAAAGTGAACCAACCAAAAAACACATAATATGTCATCTCAAACTCTAAGATTTGACGACAGATTGAATCTTTATCGATTGGTTAAACCAGCAGTGTTCTAGTTTGCGACGAACGTTAATGTGCATCAAGAGAAAAGTGTTGCTGCATACCTTGTAGTGAGGAATGGAAAGTGATACGAAGAGCTTGTAAGGGAAATGAGAAGAGAGGCAATGAGGGTGGAAAACGTTGAGTTGAGGCAATGAGAGGAGGGAAGAATGAGAGAACAAAGAGGGAATTTATTTGATCCAAAGGGGAGTATTGCATTGCAATGAGGAGTTGGAGAAGGACACAGAGCACATGCATGCACATGGGAAAATGTGGCCCACCATTTAGGATGCCAAAATATAGCATATGAGTGTTTATTTGTATAATTTCTTTTGTACTATAGTCTATGCATTTTACCTACATTATGTGACATAAAACTATAGCTAAGGTGAGCTATATGTGTGTAGTTGAAAAGAAGTATGTAGAAATGGGAAAAAGGTCCCCCTCATTTTAAACTGACCTAACATGTGTAGCTTTTCAGGACTACAACATACTCTGTTACGATTCGCGATCAATGAATGTGCCTCCGTTCATTGGTGGAGTTTTCCTTTGTCTTTATTTTTTCATCCCTTGTCAGGTCTCCCCTTCGAAACAGTGTGAAAATGAACACACATAGTAATACATCTTTATGTGATAATATCTAAGATTTGATGTATCGATTATTTTTTTAGGGAGATGGAACTTAAATTGAGGGGCGACGGCTTATTTACTTTGTATTTTGCTGTATCCACGGGTTTGGCCTATTCAGATCAGAAGCATGCTGTTCAGTTGGTCGTGGATGTGTGTTAAAGAGCGACTTTCTGATACATCGAGGTAAATTTGTTATGAAAAAACATGTCAAATTAACTATTTTTATCTTGTTTTCAACATTTTTTTCTTTTTGAATTGCAAGCTCAGTCATACAAAGTTGAATCAGTAAATAGTCTCCGTAGCAATTTTCTTGATGAATCAATCGTAGTAGCATGAATATAGAAGAAAATGCATTGAACCGTGCTTTGGCTTTATGGTGAAAACTATTATTGGATAATGAAATGACAATTATTAAAAGGAGCGTGGCAAGGACCATGAACAGAGTAATGTTTATATGAGGCATGCACGTTACTAATTATTAATTTGGACCAAGTAACCAATAACAGACTTGTTTTTGTCATGGTACGGTCTACAATAAGAATGATTTGTAAAGCTTTTCTTTTCTAAAGATATCTGAAGTTTATTTAATTAGCAGTTTAGCACCATGATATCGTCATCACAATCCACTCTATAGTAAATCTAATTCAAGTACATAAAATTTACTTATTTTTTAGCAGATTTGTGAAACAATAGTTTCTTTTTGATCGAGATAAACGTCTATTCGTATGTCTTTTTTACATATCGATATCAGTCGTTATAAATAGTCGACTTCCTAAGAGACCTTGAACCTTGCTAGCAGGCTAGAAATATGTTGCTTCGATGGGGAGCGAGAGATTGACCCTTCAGTGAAGGAATGAGAAGAGTAATGAATTATGATATTTTTCTGATATGGATTGCCAGTATAATGCTTTCATGCTTTCTTCTTTACCATGGATGTGGGCCTTTGATGCATGATATCAACTCATTGAAATCCCAACTTTATTATTACTAGTATGTGCTTGCTTTCCTTTGACAAGGTGAACTAAACGGACTAAAATTTGAAAGGTGCATGACATACAGAAATTTAGTTATCTCTGTTTCATCCGTTTCAGGAGGTTGCGATCAGAAAACTCTCATCATCGACTTTGATAAGCAGTACATTGGTTGAAGTAATTAATATACACTTTTCACCGCAAAAACTCGCTCACAGCTTATGGAACTCGGAGGTTATAGAACCTGATCAGGTATGCTCCCGAAACTCCTAACAAGAAATGTCGTCTATCGAGTACATCATATTGTGATAATGTACTCTGTTTATGGAGATGCTCCATTTATTGGAGCATATTAAATTTGCAAAATGTTGCTCTCAAGCCATTGAGTTGCGAATTAGTCTTCTTCCTCTTCTTGATCAAGATCAAAAGGTGATGGCAATGGGCAAAGTGATCCCAAAAAACATGGTGAATATGGGTGATGCATTTAAATGCAAAGGGGGGAATATTAGCAGGGGCAAAAAAGGAAGGAAAAGGAAAAGTTAAAGGGGAAAGAGTGGGAAGAAAAGGGGCCACATGATGGGCACATGGGAAGGGAAGGGAAGGCCGGAAGGGAAGGGAAGTTGGCAGTTGTTTTTTTTTGGTAAGAAGAGTATGGTGTCCCAAACAAATAACACAGCACATTTTTCTTTGCCCTTCACCTTGTGCACTTTGTGCCTCTCCATTTTTTTCCTTTATTATTATTATTATTATTGATAGTTTTCATCTTCTAGCTCCACGTCTCTTGTGCAAATGCAGACTCTGCTAGATACTGTCACCTTTAAAGTTGTCTAGTAACATCAAAATCTTGCTTTTATCCTGCAATGCCAGGGTTCTCTCATCTAATACTCTTCCTTTTGATTGTTAATTCTAGGAATATGATTCCTGGAATGCACGAGATCAATGGATACGGGTATACCAGGTTTAAGAATCTCAAAGAAGATACAACCAAAATCCTCGTCACGAAAGGTCGATTTAGTGCCAAGGGAGTTGTTCCTCCAACTAATAAGGAGTTCGACTCTTCCTGTGTACCACAGTCTCTCTGCATTACAACAAGGATAAATCTCCTTGAATTATCTAATCCGTTGCTTTGCCTTGGCCTTCACAGGACTTGAATTGTTTATTAGACCGTTCCGCCAACAAATGGGGAGATGCTGCTCAATTGTTTTCTGCAAGGTTGTGCTCAATGTGTTCTATTAGTATAATATATTATTCGCTGCTGTAACATGAACCAAAAAACATCAAAGCGACCTTGTGATTCTTGTAAGGTGTCATGTTCTGTGAACAGATATTTCTTGGAGGCATCAACAAGTTCGGTGTCGCCGTGATAAGCAACACAACAGGCTGTGAATGAATTTGTTGGAAAAATAATGAATAAGTAGTCGGCCCAGCCAGCTAAACAGCCGTACAAGAGGAGAAAATGGCGGGTTGCTGCAGCTGCTCCCCTGCTCGTGCTTAATTGTATTGTGTATGTGTCATGTACGAATACTCTTGGTTTTATTTTCTTTTGTATTTTGACTTGGAAAAATGGTTTGTGCACAAAAGACAGCTAGATATTTAATGAATCAATCTAATAAAAAATAAAAAATGATTCTTTTTTATTTGATGAAATTTTGTCGAGTTGTAACAAAAATAATAATCTTCATTCAGGTCAATGTTTTTTCTTAATCGTCTTATTTGTTGAAAACTAGAAAGAAAAAAAAAACAAAAATGATAAAAAAACAATAGTCAAAATTATATTTTTTTATGCTTTAAAACAGTTAGATAACTACGTTTTGCAGCATAACATTAACCCTTTTGACTTACCTACTAGAGTATCTTTTATGCAAAACCATTTATTCCGTTGTGCATTTCAATTTTGATGTAGATAAAAAGATGAGTTTTTTCTGATCCTATTCATAACGGAAATGCAGGAATAAGGCAAAATCAGAAATTGATGCTGATCAAATACCAAAGCAGGGGATGTAGATGCCGCCTTGCGAATATAAATCGTCATATAAAACGTCAAAAACTGTGTTTTGCTACGTTATATTTTGCTGATCATTTCATGATCAGCGGTTTAGACAATCCTAGAAGCAAAGTTTCCTGCGGAGCAACTCCCATGAAGAAATGCAATACCCATGCAAACAAGAATAGTCGTTGCGTCCTTGGATCAGACTATAAAAAGGGCACTTATCCTATATGCCCACTTGCCAGCATGCTCACATGCACATGCCAATCCAGGTCACTGCAACAATTCCTGAAGAGCAGAGTTTATTTCAAATTCACTGTATCAAGTTGCTGGGAAAAGGCATCAACAGATTCTGGACATTAACATCCCAGTATTGCCCCCGGAGTCTCCGAAGAGCTCCGGTAACAGATCAAACCTAGAAATTGCGTCTCAGTACTCGATAACCATGATTCACCGTCTCAAATCTAGCATCGAAAGAGCCTCCTGGATCGTTGCCACTTTCAATTTGAATCCACTGAAACACATGAAATACAGACGTAGGTGCTGCGCTTACCTGTCCCCCAAACATTTCCAGTATCCACTATCCACACCATTGAATGACTAGAAGTCTTCTTTTTGCACACATACCACACATGATGCAGCCCTGTGATGACGAACTACACTGAACAAGAACAAGCGCAAACTGGCAAAAGCCAAGAGTTCCAACCACAACACGATGACAACCATTCACAAGAAAGAACACTCTAATTACAAGACAACTGCACAGCTCTCGAACCATCAAGCAGATCATCCAATGCGTCGCACAAGCCTGCTCAACTGAGAGTCCAGAGTCCCTTCCCCTGTGACACGAGGAAAATAAGTGTCAAAAAAGTGTCAGGAGTACATTAGTAATGAAAAGCATCGTAACAAGTGAAAATCTTTCTAGGATCATCAGCCAAGTTTGAAACATGGCTTGATTCGCAGGAGTAAGCCGACTGCTTCTAAAGCAATGGGCAGAGACCAATGAGATCAATAACAACCATAATCTTCTCAAGGCCAGAATGGCCTTTTCCCAGCAAACATCAGCAACCTATATTCCCATACAGGAACTGCGCTCATATGGAAGACAGATTTGGAGATAAAGAGCAATACAATGTTGAGGACAGGCATGAGGTGCAGAGCATAACCTGGGTTTGACAATGTATAACGTTGGTGAACAACTTCCTTGAGCACTTTGCGGTGATGCAACACTCGTTTACCCAGAGTGTCCACGTTGTTCTTATATTCCTTCATACCCTGGTTTTTCCCTGTACTTTGTTCTCGCTGAAGTGCTGATTGCTTCACCCGGGACGTCATTTCCGGGGATAAGGCATCCCTGGTCACCCTCCTCGTATGCCTTCGACTATCTGCAACTGACAAGTTAATCCAGCAAAGCAAAACCCAATAATGCAATAGACTATGAAAAAAAGAAAGCTGCACTGGTTAACATAGATCGCACATTCTACCATTCACAGATATAGATGACCCATAGAAACAATATTCTAAGCTTCCACAGTCCACACTGATAGAGACCATCACCATTTCTCAAGATCAATACGGCTCACAAACCTCGTGAGTCATGATCCCTACCACCTTCAAAGAGGGGAGCAACATAGATAATCTTCTCAACCGTGATTTGAACTTAAAGTGAACAACATTTGAAACCCTGCTGGCGAAATCCAGGGATAGAACCATAGCAATAGACTTCGAAAGCTCATGGCGTCATTTGTGAATTCACTTCATATCATTGCTCATCGAATGCACAGCACGAAGAGTTCACTCCCATCAGGTGACGACTAATCCAAATGGCAGCAATATACACACAGAAAATGTTGAAATTGCTCCCTGTTGTTAGGGGTGCATGAGAATGATTAAGTTTGTGTAGAAACTTAATTATGTGTGTTGAAGCAAAAGGGAAAGTGCTTGTTTGGAAACCAAAAACCACATTGGAATCCTTGTAGAAGTGCTTTGAACTTCTTTTGGTGATATTTGCAACTGCCCTTTGTTGTTCCTTGCAATCCTTTTAAAAGTCAAACTTTTGGTCTGAATTCCCAGCCAATAATGTACTTGGCACGTGTCCTTCAACAGAGCTATGGAATACATTTGATGGGCTTAGTTAGGGCTTCTTTCTCTTTTGTCTTCGATTAACCGAGATTATGTCTTCTTGCAAACGTACTCTCCTTTATCTTATTACCAGCTTAGCCGATGCTTATTCCCCAGATAACCTTATTCCTTCTTCTATACTGTCTAAAGACCCTTAGGCTATCTCTTGGAAGTGATTACCCCCCTTAGTCTGCTGGTAAAAACTTTTTTTAATTCGTTTCGGTAGTGAGCGACAAAAGATCTATTTCTTAGGAAAATGCGCTGGTTAGTAGCTGGGACGCCCATCCATTGTTGACTCCAATCCGTGCAAAGCGACTCTTATCTAACCTGCTAAATCAATTGCTTTAAGATCACCTCTCAATCACTCAGTTTATTACCTAAATAACCCCTGGCGTTAGTCTTGGAGGCATAAAAGCATCTTGGCCTTCGGGTATAGTAGCCCATGAGAGTGAGTCACCAACTTCAACGCCAGGGCCTTACAAAGCAAGAACAAAGGGCTATGGGTTCTTCGTTCCCACCCTTCAACCATTGACTAAAAGCCTCCCTCAAAGCTTCAAGGGGCCCAATTGAATTGGATGCAAGTGCCTATCCCCCCTATCCCTATATATGCAATTTGTTGATTCTCAAGAAACCAAGCGCAGGGAAGCTGAAGATGTAGAGATAGAAAGAAAGCTTTTTTCGTGGAGATTGACTCATTGTAAAGGATATATAGTATCTTACGCGTTTAAACACATTCCTTGAACGATTTTCAATCATCCAACCTCTATATATTCATCTTCAATCCTTCACAAACTTATCTATCATTCATTAAAACACAAATCCAAACAAAACCGAATTTCTTCACTACATCAAAGAAGAATCCAAGGAACTTGTTGAATTCGTTTTCATCGAGTTCGTCAAGGAACACTTGCATGCAACCCTAAGCGACATTGATAGAGGGCAATTAGTTCCTTAAAGAAAGGACTTTCCTGCAATTCTAAGCCGATTGAAAAGAAAACCAGTGTTCGTGTTTCAAGATCGAAGATCATTTCAAGTGTATACATAGTTGTTGTACTAGTATTTTGTTGTTGTATACTTCCCAACAGAAAACACATCTTCAAAGTAGCACACAAGAACACAGAAAATCGAAACGCATGCATCGACACAAAGAGACATTACCCGATACCGAACATCTTCGACGTCGATCGTCATCAATCAGCGGCCCAAAGAGGAAACTATCAGACTCCAAATACTCCCTCAATCTCTCAATCATCCCTTGCTCGCTCCCCGCGGCACCTGCCCACAAAATCCCCAATTCATCAAACAAACAAAACTCAGAGTCATCCACGAAACCCTAATTAGACAAACCAAGTCACATCAAAACACAACCTTTTTCAGCTGGGCACATGTCAAATCGCATCACCTGTAACAGGAGAACCCAAGTCATCACCACACCCATCGCCCTTCACCGCATCAACCGAATACAGGAAATCAGAGTCCGATTTCAGGTACGTGACGAGCTTGGTGAGAAAACCATTCCTCTTCTTCGTCGAGGGTCTGACAACTCTGATGGGTATTTTCTTGTTCTTTTTCGCCGCTGCTCCGGCTCCATTCGAAATCATCGCACTCTTCTTCTCTGTCGACCCGACCATTTTCTTTCTTTTACGGTGATTTCGGGCAGAGAATTCCCGGTGGTGGCTTGGCAAGGGCTTCTTGGGAGAGGAAAGTGGAGGTGGGTTTGGCATGGGAACGGGACAAGTGTGGCTGCTCCTGCTCGGCGCGTGGCAGTGCCGCCGCCTTGCCGGAGGAGGAATTGTACGCGGATAAAAGGAAAACGATTATTCCAAAGTGCTGCGGTCGATTTTGACTAAAAAATAATAATGTATTTTAATATTAAAATTTATTATAATAATTAAAATAAATATTAATGGATGTATTATAATAGATAAGATTGATTTATTATTTTTTATTTTAAAATATTTAAAAAAATTATTTTGAAAGATCATAATAAAAAAACCAATTAGTATGAGACTGAAGGAAATATAAAAAAATCCATCTGATAATACTGATGAATTAAGTTTTATACAGTACAATATAAATAGCGGAGTCTGTGAAATTACATTATGATCAATGCAAACTGCAACAAGCATTGTGTTTATGTTGGTATGATGATAGTATGATACGTTGGTAATGTATCACCTTTAGTTATGTAATAATTAATTGATAATAAATACTTTTTAAAATAGAAGGGATTATTGTAATTTTCCCCTCATAATAAACATCACTATGAAAAGTTTTCTCTTCCCCTTACAATCAAACCCCAATGAGGCGGCAATTTTGGCGCCAATTCTCGACCTCATCGAACCATCCCTACAACCCACCTTTCTTATACGTAGCATCTAAACATTTAAATCTAATTAATCTTGGCAAAAGTTTATTGAAAAGCCTCCTCGAAGAACGTAAAATGATAATGAAATGTGAAATGCAGTTCTTCGAGGTATTGGATTTCCATTCTCTTCATTCTTCTTTATTTTTGCTTCAAATTCCATATCAATCTGCCATAAAACTTGAAACAGTCTGAAACACTTGAAAAAGCTAAAAATACCATAAAAGAACCTCAAATGACTTGAAAATTATAAAAAGAGCATTGAAATAGAGTAAACAGAATAGAACTAAAGAACACGAATCTGGTGCTCGATGAGGTACACGCTCCATTACAGATGGGCAGTGTCGACCTATCAGCTTGGAGTCGAAGAAACTGGTCTCATGCCATGCTTCAATGCAGCTTGCCACACGAGATCAATCATATCTATATCGATAGGTCCAACTTCATGATGCGACCAACCGTCTAGTGCATGCACAACCCCACTGGCATGGCAAGCGTGGACAACTCCTCTTTCCATTGTGTACTGCCAACATTATAAATCTCATTACAACCTTGATACAATGACAATAATAAATCAAATCTTTATCCCATCAAGTGAGGTCGATTACATGAATATGACGATGTCATTCCAATCTGTCATGTGCACATTACAATCTTGATGATCACAAAAATATGTGTCAGTAGGCACACGGCAACGATATTAACCCTCTCTGAGAAAGGTAATGAGAAATGAGAACTTGATCAAGTACCTTGCAACAACCAAGGCCCTGGACATCGTCAGGCAGTCTCATCGCAGCAAGCTCACCATAGGTGCAACTTCTTAAAGGCGAGATGGGTGGCACCACAAATTGATGGAAATGAGTTCCAGCCTGCGCCCAATTCTGTTCCCTTCGACTGATCCATTTTCCCACAATCCATGTCTGCATGTAATTTTCGGTTTTAGTATCAAGTATACTAAATACCCCTAATTTTGTTTGTTCAGGGGAAAAAAAATCTCATGGCAATGGAACGAGAAATTAAAAGGCAGAAGTATCGGGCACCTTGCAGTTTTGACCTGACATGTATTTCGTTATTCGGATAAGTAATCTTTTACAATGTCTTAGTGTCTCATTTCGTATTTTCAGCAATCTCTCAGTTGATGGAGTTAAAATCTACACAATTAGCTAAAATAAAGTATATGTATAGATTGAATTGCACATAATAGATTCCCACAATTTACAAGACCATAAATTGAAGAAGTAATACTTGTGTACTTACAATGACACGAACTCTACGTCAAGCTGATAGAGAGCAATCGCTCGGCCTAACTTAGAGGTAGCCCCTGTGAGGAACACCTCCTTGACATTTTCTGGTATCTCCTTGAGAATAACTGCAGCAGTCAAGGTGTTACCATGTACTACTATTACTCTCAGATCAGGATGTTTGTTAACGAAGAGCATACCTCCACCATTCAGAGATTCACTCTATGACCATGCAAAAACATATGCACGTACATGATGAGCAGCATATGCTCTATCCGTCCCTAAAAAAACAACCACGTTTACTGCAAAACACACTGCTATGCACAAATGAATCTATCTCAATTCTCGCCCCACTTAAAGTATCATGTTGTTATCCCGAGTAGCATTCAGACCCTTGAAATTGCAACTGATTTAATTTTTAGGTCCCTTCAAGGGCTAATAAAATGGCTAAATAATCCCACCTCTGAATCACAGGTACCTTACTCTGCCTGATCTCATCAAGGATTTGCGCTTAACCTGGTTTTATAATGACAGTCTTATCATGACACTAGAAATGAAATGCAATAATGTTCAGGATCCACCACGATATGGTTCAGTTACGCTCAAATGCCATCAAAGACACATTAAATGACATCTTTAGATCGATGGCGGAGTGGATCTCGGATGTTATTACAACCATGTACGAAAACAACAGCCAACTTGTGGCAAACATCGCACATTAAGCCCCAACTCACTTTAAAAAAAAAATCAAGAGGAAGGAGAAGGAGAATCAAGAGCACCTTGTTAAGGGCAGCCAAGCTGAGGACTTAAGCTATCAGCCTTGAGGATAGCCATCTCTATCTGCTTGTTTATGCCCTTGGTTGCAAATGGCAAGAAATACTGCAGGCAAACAAGTCTGGATATATGAGTGTATGCAAACGATTTTAATAAACTTCTTCCGCCAAGCCCTGATCAATGAACCTACATATGCAAAATTTATTCTTAAAAAATCATATGCAAATTGTACGAGTTACACAGATGTATACCCGGCGTGACAGCTGATTCAGTTATCATAAATGAACAGGTATGGATAATTGCCTGGTTACCGACTCTGGGCACAACCCAACTGTGGCACAGCTTGCTCCTAAGCTGATAAAAGCTGCCAATACAGGGTTTTCCCCATGCCCACATCATCATCAGCCCCACAAGGCTGATAGGCCAAATCAAGAAGGCGATCAGACCGGTGGCATAAGGCAATGAAGCAAACGAACGAAACACCACGGGCCCATGAGCTGCTGATGAAATATCCACCCTGTCACTAAGAACACAAACTCAGGTACCTTCCCTGCATAAGAGCCAAAATATTACATGAGGTAGATACATACGTAGTTCGAACTAGTACATGGACTAATTAAGCCTTGGCAATGCCAATTATTTGTCTGCACGTTTGCTCCAAGACAATACAGATGTTCTATTCAGGCTCGAGGGAAAGTGATCTTTAGGATTGCATTGCATGATAAGTTGAAACTTAAGATAGAGGAAAGAAGAATTATCACTTTCATCTTAACATCCATGATTCATGTGAACTTGCAATAGAAACCATTCAAATCATATTTCACAAGTATGAAATGCCGATTGGTCCATCAAAATTCAAGCTTTCTTGTATTTCCAGAATTTTCATGAAATCCTCTTAGAGAAAGGAAAGTCAAAGAAAAAAAGAAAGGAACTGCTAGAACATCCAATGGTTATGGACGACACAAAAAAATTGGATCCATGATCCACACAGAATTAAAATATTCTCCTCAGAAGATCATCGACATGACACGTACCTGTGGCCTCACTAACAGCACAAAGACGAACTTGGCGATGTAGATCCCATGATTTAGGATTGAGAGTGTTTCCCAGAAAATCAAACAAGGGCATGAATAAGCAGATGTTGGAGTCCTTGTCTTCATGGTGTATAGCACGATACCTGCATCGAAATTGTATGAAAATTATTGAAAAAGGAATCCCACGTACACTTCATTGACACTCTCATTTAAAGCTTTCTATATGATTGATGGATTCAAAAGGGCAGCAGCAACATGAACTGAATTACAAGAAAGGCTTGGGATGATCACTGCTGTAAGATCAAACAGATCAATAATCCAATCCTGCGCTACTAACATTTTTTAGAAGAATCAGAACACAGGACAATCCGTCTCGGTTTGTGCTTCTTC
The DNA here is from genome assembly GCA_035668315.1 of Drosera spatulata. Classification (NCBI taxonomy): domain Eukaryota; kingdom Viridiplantae; phylum Streptophyta; class Magnoliopsida; order Caryophyllales; family Droseraceae; genus Drosera; species Drosera spatulata. Next base: position 29,717 of record JAOVYX010015414.1, on the reverse strand, counting down.
AGCTCATGCTCTGCAGCAGTCTTAGCAAACATGGATTCAATTTTGCCTTCAGCTCCAAGGCTTGATGACAAAATCAGGAATATATGCAGCCAAACCTAGCCCGTCAACATCTTACGCATTTAAAATGTGACAGATACAAGAAACCCTTTACAGCGATTAAAATCCACGTCCATTTCCCGCAAAAACAAAGCACAAAACAGTTTCCCCACTCAATGTGTGGTCGTCATACCATTTGGAACCTGAGCCCTATTCAGAAAACGACGACATCAATCCAAGCAACGATCGTCAGGATTCTTCAGAAAGGTGCAGATGTCACATTGTAAGTAGAACGTAGCCACGGTAATGCCTTCATTCACCCAACAAGTATGAAGTGTTGCAATGCAAATCGCTTCACGCTAGCATTGGAACCTCAAGAACTTAACATCGCTCTACACCCGAAGTTATGTCTTAAGTGCTACAATGACGTCCGTGATGGTGACGGCGACAGCGAATCACGTCATTGACCGCAACTCACGTCGGTGACGGCGACGGGCACTGGTCATTAGAGGGGAAGAGTAGACTGGAATGACGGTGATATCTTTGACTCACGTTTAGCTCATGAGTAATGACATCGATGTATTGATGTTTGACTCAAGTTAATGGAGTAGTGGTATACTAATGATATATACAGAGTTTTATCTGCTACGAGTTTTAGATATACTGGTACACTTGTTCATTCGGCGAATTGGGCAAAAATATCAATGGAACGTTCACTACTACTTCTCAATCAGGTGGAGGAAGAACTCACGTTGGAGTGTAGACGAGGTATCTGAGAAAGGGGAGAGCGTCAAAGATCTGATGCGGATATAGCCATAGACCAACGCTATTGATCCGTGTCCAATCAAACGTGACTCAAGATCTGATGCGGCACAACTTCGATGCTACATTGGCCCATACATCTCAATAAATCAAACGTGTGGATATAGCCATAGACCAACGCTATTGATCCCTGTCCAATCAGCAACGGGACAAAGGCCGGGATGGCTATTATGGAAGTTAGCAACAAATGCTCCAAGAACGTTCCGTGCTCAGCTGCTCAATAAGGGAAAGCAACGTTTAAAACAGCCAAGGATTAGACGAAAAAAAAAATTAAAATGCGTAATGATTATCTGAGACAGGATTAATAGACAAATGATGTACCAGTAAAAGGGTGGAGTACGGGGGAGGAATGGTGTAGTGAATGATAGCGAGTAAACAGATTATCTCTATGAAAGCATCGGCATCATGTAATACAGCGGCTCAGCCACCATAACATGAAGAATTGCAGTAACAAAGAAACCTCTCGAGTTCCACAACGGAAGCCGAAGGTCTAGCCATGTCAAGGCTAATCCCGCGAAACCAAAAACCAAGGCTTGCAGGATCAGAAAGTTATCCTTGTCCAAACAAAATCAAACAAGTCACACACAAGATTCATCCGAAGATATGAAAAACAAAGACAATGAGTGTTTCTTCATACCAGTGCCATTCCTAATCGATCTGCTTGAATTCAGGCCCTTGCTCGACGATGCGCAAGCGCTGTGTGAGGTCGTGCAGGTTGATGTACACGTGCCAGGACTGGTGAACCAAAGCCCTCAGAATACGTATCAGGTGTATGTGGAAACTCCAGCTCTGTACGATGTTTTGCTCACCTTGGATCCATACCTGGGTTACTATTGCGGCAAATGGCCCATATAACAAATACTGTCAAGAAAAAATTGACATCATTGTGAGATATGAAATGCTCTGAATCAAGTACATGCAGGGAAGTGTCTCAAGTGTGGACAGCTTAAGAGCTTTATTGCTGTAATGAAAGGTCTATCGATTGATTTTTTTGGCCGACAGGTACTCGTTGATAGAATTGCACCCAATCAAACAATAATAGATTTCTTGTTCCGATTAAAAGAAAGAACAAGGGCAGGACAACAGGTGATATCATTATGACCTTATAATGCCGAAATTCTGCCATAGCCACTCAGACAAGAAATCTGCAGCAGTCATTTTGAGACCTTACAGGAAGGTGCAATTTCTGATGGAGGCCTCTAATCTGATCAAGCTTTCAAGATAAGTTCAATAGTCATGAGCAAGCTCAAACTTCCATCATAGTAGGGAACCCAAAAACCGGCACGCTAAACATGTGCTGTGGAGGACCAACCGACAGACGCATCGCAGAGGACAGAACAAAATGCTAATCAGAACCGTAAGAGAACTAAATTAGAATGACAAATATGGAGACACAGGAAAACACAAGGCTCCATGGAACTCAGTGGCATCATAAGAAAACTAATTCTCACATAAATCTGTCACACGACTAAACAGCAGATGTACAACGCTCCATCAACAAACAGACACTGTCTAAGCCGACAAAGGTCACGCAACAACAACACTGAAAAGCCATCACCAACTGATACTAGCTACCAACAAGCTCCACATAATATCGCAATATATCAGATATCCACCGACTAAATCATAAAAACAATGTTTCTGAATTGTCAATCCACATCCTCTTTCAAGGATATGGCTTCCATCTTGAATTGTCAATCCGGTTGTTTCTGAAGGCACAGCAGCCAACTGTGTAGACAATGATCAGGAAGATGAGGAAGATGATGTTGACGATGGCCACCTTCTTCCAGTCAGTCTTGATGTTCTGCAGCACTCCAGCTTTGCATGATTGGCAGCCGAAGCAGAGTTCACTTTGGTTGTTGCTCCATAAAGCACAATCTGAATCAGTTGCGTTTGTAGTTCCTGCAGCGTCCCAAACAGTTGGTCTCACATACTGGAATCCGCAATCAGTAGGCGGTTTGCAGCAACCAGACTGTGACAACAAAGAAGAACAGACCAATGAGAAACATTTTGTTTTCAGCAGCCATCATACAAAATAACAGAAAAATGTGCAACTGCAAGACTAAGAATATATACATACAATAAGAAACCAAAACACTACTATCATAAAATGATTTTGAGAATGTAACCACGCCCTGAATAACTGCGTTGGTCAAGTTTCAAGCGAGGTTGAAATTGAATATTTCCAACAAAAATGTTATGCTGACAAAAACAAGCTTCACCAAGTAAATTGAAGCTGAAACCAAGGAAGCAATATATAAACTAGACGTCACAAGAGCACTCAAATCAAAATCCTTAGTCGAAGCCAACGTAGAGTTCTCCTATTAGAAAACTAGATATACCATTCACATTTTTTGTAAAGCCAGACCACGTTAGACAATATGACTATGACTAAGACGAGAATCATTTTCGAAAAACAATCATATTATTCTTTTATACCATAGAACATTTTCCACTTTTTACCCGCACATGAAGTGTCAAAACTTCAAAGCAAAGAAACGCTTGCTATACAAGGTAGCTACCAAGGTAGATGCGATCAACGCCTAAATATGTTTTTATAGAGTTGTTTTGGAAATAAGGGGACATCCCATGTGGTAGTAGCTGTTCTTAAAGGGAGAAACTTTAGGGAACGTTGAGAAAGTGGTGGTTTCAGGCATTGTCTCTCCGCCTTTCACCGCAAAGAAGAAGCTTTTAGGGAACAATGAGAAAGTAGATGTGCATCTACTCATCTACTAATAATACCAGCACGAAAAGTTTGAGCAACTAAGTAAAGAATCCACAAGTATAAAAGCACCAATATAGATTCATGAATTTCGACCTTGAGTCCAGTCCACACACAGTACTCAGGATGGAGGTAATCATTCATGTTTAGCCCAAGATCACATAAAAATAATCATGTAACGTAACATGTCAAGCAAATGGAAGAGTCGAGTATAAAGTACATGAAAATATACAGGACACAAGAACAAATACAGGTTCATATGCAAGTAAGACCTCCCTTGGTAGATCCTCCCACCCCTATGAGAGTTTCAACTTTCAGAAGAGTACGATGATTGATCAATAGTTAAGCAACCAATAATACTTTGCATCATGCATGATAAGGACATAACTTAAGCTAAGTCCCCAAAAAGAAAAGATTAATAAAAGAACAAGTAGTCAAATTGCAATTAGATATGCCCATGTGATTAGAGACCAGTCTACAAACACATTAAGCATACTCCTATTAGTAATACTTATGATATCAAAATATCACAACATGATGTCGCACTGCCATTCCTATCCACAAGTCAACACATGATGACTAAGTCTTCTCTTGCAGATGTTCTGCTTTTCCCCTTGCATAGTAATCACATACAAGAACAGAATCAAAGTTCTTGTGGTCTCTAATCTCGAATTTGAGTCTCGTGTACCACACCCATGGCCCGATTACTTTAATTTGAACGTTAAACCAAAACACAAAAAAACACTCGCTCATAAAATCCCCAAATCCTGAATCACCGAACCCTAAAATGGAAAGCAACAAGAACATTCAAAATCAAGAAGACATTCAAGAATCCGAGTCGAACCCACGATCCCAATCCTCAAAATACAACTACACAGAAACCCAATTTCTACAAAAACAGCACAGAGAGATCAAATCCATCAAGAACCGAATCCACCACATGCCTGAATGGGGGACAAGTTCTTAGCATAGAACTCCGCCACAGTGGTCTGATTCTCATTTTCAAGACTCTGACAAACTTTCCCATCAACCAAACAGCTCCGAATCCTGTTCCAGTTCTTCCCATTCGTGACCCTCTTCTGCAACCAATTCGAGTAATCCCCCAACCGATACTCCTTATACCCTTTCCCACTCAACGCCTCGCCCGCTCCCTTATTCGTCACCACGAAAGCGAACACGGTGAAACAGAACAGCACCACGATGAGGAAGAACATGACGAGGAGGTAAACCCAGAGGAGGAAGTTGACACGGCAACATGAGCCGATGAGTCCCGCGAGGGAGATCAAGAGGAGGATGACGCCGATTGCGATGATGGGTTTTTCGAGGAATTTCTCGCAGTCAGTGTGGGCTCTGTGGGATAGCCAGATCCCGCCGCCGAGGATTGGGATTGAGAGGATTAGGGTCAGGAGGTTTACGAGTCCCACTAGGTTGTTTGAGAGCCTCATTGTGATAGATGATTGTGATGATGGTGTCTTTGAATTCTTTGATGGTTTCTGTGGGTTGAGAGATTGATGATGATAATGGGTTTATATGAAGAGGAGAGGAAGATGGAGAAACACGGTTTGGTTTACCAGTTCAGTTGATGATATGTGTGGAAGAGGAAACTGTCGTGGATGGCAGCGGAGACAGAACGGTTTTTGAAATTGAGCGTTGGGTTAGTTTTACTCACACGTTCAATAAAATTATAATATTTATTAAATAGATTATTTTAATTAAATTATAATTTTATTATATTAAAAAAGTTTTTTTTATAAAATATAAAAAAATGATTAAATCCATAACAAAAAATAAAAAACAAACTTATCAAAAAAAATTATTCTGAAAAGTTATTTATGTTCTGAATTTAACCATATCCAATAGCAAAACATCTTTATTATTATTTTTATATCACATAAATTCATCCCATTATTTTTTTTCTTTTTTTTTCTCTGTCTCATTCTTCTCACTCACAAAAAAACAAAAAATAATTTAATATTTATATCAAAAATCATCATATATATAAAATTATCATAATAAATCAAATAATTATAATTATGTTGAAACAAAAAGTTCATGTTTTGGATTTTGGATTGGATTTGAAGGGCTTTTTTCTAGAGAAATACTAACGTGTATGTTTTTTGGTTGAAGGTTCACGTCGTGTCCAAAAATTTATTTCTCTCGGTAACGTCTCGGTTTTCATGTCCTTTATTGAAATCCCACGTGACATTACCGTTGATAGGGTCCGACAAATCTTAGCCAGACCATCTAGCTTAACTCGATTTAGAATAAATCCAAATGAAAATACACTTAAAGCATTATCAAATTAGATCTACAAGTTTACTAATTTATTACATATTAAAGCAGCAAAAACTTAGAAATGTTATCTCAAGCGTTAATATTACAAATAGGATCATAACTTAATCAAAATTCTTCCTCAAATTTTGCATCTGAAAAGATGAAAATCAAGAAATAGAAGAAAAGTAACGCCGTGAGCTATACGAGTTCAGTAAAGTATCGGTCCCCTTTTCAGGAGAAGCACAAAAAAGAAAGTAAGAAAGAACAGTCTGTCTTGAAACCACAACAAAATCTGTTATACAATTAACATACATGACAGATCACAGATACTCTCTTATTCACACTATGACCTTGACTAAACATGTAAATCCATAACTTTTTTTAGAAAGTTAAAGTCCGAGGTCACTCGAAATAGGGGATCAACATGTACCGACGTCCAAGGGTCTTATGTAGCGAGATATCCCATAACCTGACAACCTCACAGGGTTGTCTACGCGTATAAGATGATTAGTCGAAACTACTCATCCCTGTACAGTTTAACATGACATCTTTACCAAGTCACAGTGTAACAACTCAGTAGAATTAACAAACTCGGAGGTTAATCTCGCCTCTCATGAATTCATTCCCATTTTGCATGTTCATCTTTAACATGACATCATTTATAGGATTAATCTGTATTAACCCTAACCTTTATCCATTATCATATGCCAAACATTGTAAACTTAACACTTGTCTTTATCACAATCATATAACGTACGGGATTAACGGAGAAAAACCTACCCAAATTCTAGCATTAGGACTATCAGGGTTAGGTTATCATGAACTGCGATAAGTTAAAAGTGCTACCATACAATCATACAATAACATGGAAATGCAAATATAACACAGCACAACATAACATAGCGCACAGGACAAAACTACCCATCACGCGTTAATATACAACTACTATATTAACATGTATCACCATCCAAATCAGGAATCTAAACGTTATCTTCTTATTATAATTTCCTCACACACACGTTCAACTTGTTCTTTACGTCTCAACGGATGAAATCTTCAGGTCCTATAACATGATATGATTCCCATATTAATACATTTGTTTGTTCGCGTTACGGTGATAAACATGTTTGTTCATACTTCGTACAAAACCATTAGTACTATTTGTGAGTATTTGGAGTTATTTTGGGGTTAAAACTATCATTTTCGGTCCAGAAGGTTCTGAGATGACATCCCGACCTCTGGATCGGATATCCCGACCTCTAGAACGGGTGTCTCGGTATCTGAAATGGGTGTCCCGGTCTCTGGTATGAAAGTTCCTACCTTTGAAGTGAGCTTCCCCGCCTTTGTAACGAGTATCGTAGATTCTGTCCATCTTAACCTTTCGTCGTGTTTAAATCTATAACTTATTGTATATAATTCTAAATATTATTTCATAAAATTTAACAGAAACTAGACTTTATGATCTTTTCAGTAGCATAAAGTTCTCATCATAAAACCTTATCGATAATAACAGTTAATTAGTTCAAGTTTCTATTTTCTGCTACTTCAGACAGTTTGATCTTACTTCATTATTTAGCTCATAACTCTCTTCATACTACTTTAAATAATTATTGGTAAACTGTTCTGAAAATTAGACTTTTATACATTTTCATTGATATAAGGTTTGTCTTTTAAAACCTCCTATATAATTTTATATAAAGCAACATATTCATCTCTGTAATCAGCTTTTACAGATTAACATATCCGTACGTTTTGATTTATAACTTAAGATTCTCATCTTCGAATCATGATTTATTAATTTTGATAGATGCTAGAGATATGAGGATTTAACATATATTAATAACATGATTTATTAAAGAGTGTATAATTTTTCATAAAATCTCTAACCAAGAGGATTACCTTCTCTCAATGGTGATAACGAATTCTTGTCGTATTCGTCTTTTCACCAGGCTTCTTCTCCTATCCTTAAATGTTTACTTCCTTTCTTCCCTTGTCTAAATATAATCTGATATGGAATGGTGTTTGATTGTGTTTTTTTGTAAAATTTTTGAAAGAAGGAAATAGGTTGTATATATAGATAATTAAATTAACTAAAATAATTTAAGTGGAGAGTTAGTGCTTATTTAGTGGGTTTTATTGAAAAATTATTTTAATGTAAGTGGAATATAAAAGAAAATAAGTGTCAAAATTAGATTTATGTCATTTTCGTTTAAATACGATATTTTTGTATTAAGATCGTATTTCTTCCGTATTTGAGTATTAGGGTTACATTTCATTCATATTTTATATTCTTTTTCTATTATATAGTCAAATAACCTTTTTAACCCCGCAAAATATATTATAACATACAATAATTTATTATTCACGTTAATTATCGTGAAACTAAATTTTATGGTATTTTTCGAGTCCTTATAATAACGTCCCCGATTCGTTTAATCGCAGAATTAATTTCCCGTACTTCCCATATCCATCAATCCAAATTTACCGTTTCGTTCGAAAAATTAAGTTGTTATTTAACATACAATTTTTCACATTTTTCCGTGACAAAAAATTATTCCAGCTTCTTCACGAGTTTTAAAATTATAAACGTACGTTACGTGTCAAGACTTTTGAACGAGATTCGTTTCTCACTTTAATTTATTATAAACGAAAAAATGCATATTTTATTATGTTTATTAATTTATAAACTATTATTTAATCATAATTTTTATATTTATTTGATCTCAACTTTCTGAAACTTTATACCGTCCCTCCTTTTCATATTATTGGACGGGGATAATGTTCTCTATCACATAATCCTATCATTACTTTTGAACTGGAATTCACTCGGATATTCTATGATATGTCACGTACAGTGTCTTTTAATTGTGGAATTGACTCGTGTTTTAAGTTATATACTATATGATGTGACAGAGAAACAATGAACTAGGAGTCTTAATAAGGTACATAATGGTGTATTGGTATACTGTTCCACCTTTGAATATGAAAGATAATATGAGAATCCGTTTCGAGGAAAACACGTAGTAATCACTAGGTGCTTATAGTTTTGGTTTCTTATGTCGATGAATTAAAACTGGAACACAGGACCACAGTTCGGATATTATGTACTTAGAATTGTTTGGCCCACATTTTCTGATTTTTCATACCCAATTGCAAGTGGTTCCCCTTGGTTTCACTTTCGACATCCAATTTCATCCTAGTCATCGTTTTTAGGATAAGTCCATAAGAACAGCCCAAAAAAAAAAAAAAAAAAAATTCCCCGTTCATTCGAGCAAAAAAATTTTCCCGGTTCAAGACCAATAAGTTTGCAACGTCTCAACTTCTAAAAATAGCGTAAATTAATCTATCAATATACGGAACAAACTAAAAAAATATATTGATCGTATGATAAAAGATACGTATATGATATAATTTTTTTAATTGATATACTGGTGATAAAGTAGTAGTATTAGATTTGAATCATCTTATTTATCAAAGATATTGCAAATGAAATATTATTATCTCTTTATTTTCAATAATTCTCAAAATTTACATTTAATATTAATCATAAATTTTATAGATATTTGAATTAAATCTTTATCACTTAAAATTCAACCAAATATATCGACTGTTTCGTTAAAAAAAAAAAATCAACTGACCTAAAAATTTATTAAATTAATCTTTTTGTTTTAATTTGATTATTTACAGTATTTATTTGTTAATTTCTTAATAATATTTATTCATAATCATCGGATAAAAAATTAAACGATTAAGATTAAAAGATCTGAGTTATTTCTATTTGCCTAGTATAGATTTAGGAAATTCCAAATAGTCAATCCTTAAATGTAACCCAGTGACCAATTAACGGAAACAAAGTGAGATATCTATATTATATACCAAGCAAATAGATTTAGGAAATTCAACTGAGATCTTCGAATTTTGACCGTTTTATTTATCATCCCATGATTCTGATTAAACATTTAGAAAATAAATATAATAATAAAAAAAGATTTATTCAATAAAATTAATTGGTCAATCGAAATATTTTGGTTGAATTTTAAGCAACAAAAATTTATTTCAAATATCTATCAACTCCACGATTAATATTAATTATCCATTTTAATAATTAAACAAGCTAAATGAAGATATCATAATCCTTCATTTGTAAAATATTTGACTAATAAGATTATTCATATCTAATACTAGCTATTCTATCAGTCTTATAAAATAAATAAATAAAATACTACTTTATCATTTCTATATTGATTAGAAATATATTATATATTCATATCTCTCACTTCTATTATATGACCAAATTATGATATAGCTCACACCGCAGTGCCTTTTGATTTTGCTGAGTATAGTTCAACCTTGCATGTTCAATGCATGTCCATGCATCAACAACATACAGCAAAAATAAATGTCCCCCCTGTAGTAAGGTATGCCCTTCATTTTCCTTGTATTGTAATCGGTAGGCATAATATGCCCTCATGCTGATAACATTCCTTTGAGAGGATGATCCTGGCGCAACGTTACTATGTGGTATGTTTATTCTATAACCATCTTCTCCATATGGGAATAGAAGCGGATATTGTAAGGACATGTAGCATGGATGAAGATTACTGATCCGTGTCAAGCCACTCGACTTATACTCCACAATTATGTCGCTGGGATTGACTAGGTCATCTTCCAGAATTAGTGCATCGAATTCATGACTATTGGATGGCATATCTGAAAAAACATCCGTCAGGCGACGCTCGAGCAACCCCAGGTTCATCGGAATATAGCCTTCTGTAAAAAATCTTGATCCCACTTCTTTGAAAACTTGTACCAGTGCGTTGTATCTTTCTAGCATATTTTGCATCGTGATTACAACTTCGGCCTCTATCCCATTTTCACTTGAGAAAGCTTTCATTCGTTGATATGCGCTTTGTTGAACATCATACAGATAAAATTATGCAAATTTGGGTGTTAAACTTTCCAGCATTAGAGAACCCATCAAGTGGTATGGTGGACCATTAACTTTGAAAACCTATGGTCCATCACCGTTGCTGATGAAGTTGTCTATTTTATCGGCCCATAGAAATGAAAGCAAACATTGTATTATATACACGAATATTTTGTTTGAAACACGCGGCAGAGCTGGTACTGGAACTTAGCTATGCATCCAATTCATGAGGCGACCTCTCACTGATGGTAACGTTATTTTCCTATCATAGCAGCATAATGAAATATTTTCACTCTGCTTTCGTTTTCTGGATTATACTGCGCTCTTCTTTCCACATTAAAGAGTTGCAATGACCGCATCTTACAGTGGATGGACCGAAATTTAGGATGTCCATAGAGTATATAATTAGAATCATTCATTAAATTGATCCTTCACATATATGGCACAATGAGAAAGTTAAGTACCGAATTTCAGAATCCTCTTCTGTCATCTCGTTCTATTGTCTTTCCTGTCCTGGAATCTTCACTAAGCTGTCTGTGCTTGTTTTCCTTTGTATTTCTCCCGTCTTTTTAAAATTCGGACTATTCCACTTCACAAAGGGATTCTCTTAAGAGTAGATGAGAGACAGGTTGCAGTATGGGTTGGAATCATGGGTAGAAAATACTTTGGTATAGCAGATCTGTTTCCTGATAGTGCATAACATAATGACCACAATGACTTTTGCTATGTTTATGCAGGGTATGTAGCTTCAATGTTACTTTACTCCGCCCCCATGTAAGTATCGAGAAAATAAAACTATATAGCTGCTGGTTAATGGTTATTTGTTGGTGTTTCTACTGTCCAACGCAACTCATACTATTCCTATCTTGAGAGTTTAACGTTCTCAAAGGTGATCAAGAAGAAACGTGTAGAAGGATTTTCTTGTGTTCCATACATTGTGGCTCTGCTTAACTATCTTTTTTATACTTGCTATGGATTATCTGTTGTCAGCCATGGATGGGAGAATTTCTCGGTAATCACTTTTAATGATTGTTCGTATATCAGTTGTGCTTTACTTCTTTTGTGGGTCTTTATATCGGATTAATGTTTCATGCAGTAACAACATATGTTGTCTTCTTAGTTGGCAGATATTGAATTAGCAAGCAAGCAGAAAGTTGTTTTTGATAGCTTGAAGGCAGGTAATAGCCTTTCAAGGTCATACAAAGTGAGATAAACCTGAACGATGTTCAGAAGTTGATGGATGACTCTGCTCAAGCCAAAGCCTATCAAGATGTGAGTTGCTCATTGAATATGTTCTTCGTTACCTTAGGCCTGATTGTTGTCGTCATTGTAGTATTGGAGAATTCCTTATGCACCTTAAACGTATCATATCTATTTTTTAACGTGGAGTGGAATCTGGACCATTTGGTTCGTCTTCAGGAAATTAATGCCATTCTTGGTGAGCAACTAACTGCCGAGGATGAAGATCGTGATGCATGAGTGAGTGCATCTGTGAGGTTGAATGGTTTGCTGAATCTTTTCTCAAATTCATAGTGGCATTGTAGTCCATGTTTAGGTTGTTGAGTTTTCAGCTTCGTTGTCTATGTAAAATCGAAAAGGATGGTGTGGATGCTGACCTTTGTAGATCTCGTCTTATCGTACTCTTCCGCCTCACAACTTCCTTTGGAGAAGAGATGAATGAAAGTGAGATATTAGGTCATCAACCAACATCTGAAAGGAGAAGCATTTTGGCCAAGAGAAAGGAAAATGAAGTTGAGAAGTTTTATTTGTTAAAGTGAAGGGGGAAGTATGTAAAGGTGGAAGTTAAAGTTGAAAAATAATAAAAAGAGTTTAATTCAATCAAGAAACATTAATAGAGGACTAACAAAAAAAAAAAAAAAAAACGATACATTTGTAGTATAGATTAATAATGATTTGCATTCCTCATATACTCCCATATACGCTCCCGTATCCTCTTGTATATATAATTTGTTGAGAATATATGTAAGTAAATTTATCCACATCGAGCATGAAATAAAAAAAAAAATATATATATATATGAACAATGCATAACCCATTAACTTAAATTTTTGGGTTAACAGTTGGTCTCAATTCACATGTGTATTCTGTTCAGACCCAATTAGGACGGATTTCCTCTCTTGGACTCCCCCCTGAATCGTAACAAGTGGTATCAGAGCCCATAGTTAAAGATCCCCTGGTGTGTTGCTGGTCCGCAAAGTGGGTTCATCAGGTGCGCAAGTGGCTCAATCCAAGTAGACGGGTAGAGGAGGCCCATGGATTCAGGTTCACACATAAGGAGGAGATTGTTGAGAATATGTGTGAGTAGGTTTACCCACAATCATGGAGAAAAAGAAAGAATACAATATATATGTGAATAAATCATAATCCACCAATTTAAGTTTTTGGATTAATAATTAAAGTCAATTCAGAGCCCATAGTTAAAAATCCCCTGGTGTGTTGCTGGTCCGCAAAGTGGGTTCATCAGGTGCGCAAGTGCTCAATCCAAGCAGACGGGTAGAGGAGGCCCATGGATTCAGGCTCACACATAAGGAGGAGATTGTTGAGAAAATGTGTGAGTAGGTTTACCCACAATTATGGAGAAAAAGAAAGAATACAATATATATATATATATATATATATATATATATATGTGTGAATAAATCATAACCCATCAATTTAAGTTTTTGGATTAACAATTAAAGTCAATTCACATGTGTATTTTGTTCAGAGCCGAACCGGAGGAAACGCCTCTGTTTTCAACTCTTCTATTCTGTTTCAATGGCGTCAACCAAAGGAAAGCATCCATCCAAGACCATTGACTTTGCTCTACGTGTTGTAAAGCAAATCCTCCTCGATCAAATCAACTCCAACAGCGGCCGTACCAATGGAGTATGTTCTCCGTTATCTATCAACATCATACTCAACCTCTTGACGTCAGGCGCCCATGGCGCCACACTACCGAGTCTGTTAGACGTCCTAGGAGCTAAAACTGTGGAGGAAGTGAAGAATCGATCGTCAAATTTGATGTCTTTGGTGAAGGGTCTCGAGAAGTCGAAGGAGGATTTGTCGATCATTTTCTCGCAAGTGAACGGGGTTTGGGTTAATAGTGGGATATGCTTGCTGAAAGATGATTATGTCGAGCTTGCGAGATCTGTTTATCAAGCCGGCGTCAACGCAATCGATTTCAGGAAAGAGGTAACAGAGTTCTAAATCTTACTTTAGAATAAACATAGGTTTGCCGATTATTTATGTGATATAGGATGTAGGTTAAAATATCGTTTTTAATTTCACATTATGTTAATTGTTTCATATATTATCCACCCTTGTGTAATACAGAACATTTAGGTAGTTTGAGATTTGAGACTACCGAAAATAATTCTCAATAACAATAACAAATGATAGAAGTTTAACTTTAGGCATTGTCTAGTGTCAAAAATAAGTTGGTTGTCATGTTTAGAGAAAAAAGGGAACACCTAATACAACTTCGCCAGTTTGACTCATTATTTTGTTGCTGCTACTGACAGGATGTTGTATCGAAAATGAACATATGGGCCGAACAAGCAACGAAAGGCTTGATCAAAGATGTTCTCGAACCCGGATCAGTTTCCAAAAAAAGCGATCCTGATATTAACCAATGCACTATACTTCAAAGCCAAGTGGGGGAGTCCTTTTTGGAAATCCGAAACCAGAGACCAGGAGTTTCATCTCTGAGGAGGAGGAACAATACAAGCTCCTTTCATGAACAAAATCGAGCAATGGTATGACTACTGATCCTTCGACGAATACAAGGTCTTGGACATACCTTACATAGGAAGGAGTTTCTCCATGTACATATTCCTCCCCGACGAGAAGGACGGCCTACTAGGCCTCATGGACCAACTAATGTTACAAATCAACGATATTGGATCAATGAAGCTGTAAGAGACCAAAATTTCTTGTTTCTCAATCCCAAAATTTAAGTTCGAGCGCAGGGTTGATGCCAAGTATACAATGAAAGCGTTGGGGCTAACACTACCCTTTAGTAAACAGGCAGAGCTCACGAGCATCTTTGATTGTCCGAGCAGTCTCATTGAGCCAGTAAGGGCTCGCAAAGTTGTACATAAGTGTTTCATTGAAGTTGAAGAGGAAGGAACCGAAGCTGCAGCTGTCACAGTTTGCGAACAAGATTTCACGTATGGTCCTCCTCCTGAGGTTGAGGTTAATTTTGTGGCAGATCATCCCTTCATGTTCATCATCAAGGAAAATCGTAGTAACATCATCCTATTCGTCGGCACTCTGCTTGATCCCTCATCCAGTCATCCTAACTAAATTTTATTCAGGATTTCGGTTTTGAGTATTTTGTGTTTTCACTTGGCATCCGTAGATTATTGGCTATTTGGCCATCTATTTTTCTCTCTCGTATAACTCGATTCATCTCGTTTGTCCAAACATAACTAGTTTTTGGGTATGGTTGGGTACTAACTAGCTAGTAAATATCTAGTCGAGAGTAAAGAATAGATATGCGATAGTGTTGCCTACATTGAGAAAACCAAGGGGACAAAATTGGAAATTAGAAAAGGGAGAAAAAGGGTTCTGTGTTCCGCATCTATGAGCAGATCACAATGGATCCCAAGTCTGCTTGACCATTGCTGCGTCAAGCAGCTTCTAATATGGTTCACAAACATTACAAGGAACCAAGAAGACGTCTCCTGGAACTTGCATTGAGCAAGATACATGGTGTTACCAGGCAACTCAAGCCAACAACGAAAACAAACAAGTCAGGAGTCAAGACAGTCGAAAAAGCATCACTCCTGAGTTGAGAATACCACATCCAATGACAAAACAAACTTGAATCAGATACCAGATATCTGCATTCTAGATGGTGTTTCATGTCCAATGCAGAATAATGAAAGCAGCGCCTGTGAGATTAAAGTGGACCAGGGAATGCCCCATTCTCGCTCTGCTCGTTCCATCACTCAACCTGGAAGCGGAAACCAGAGACAAGCATTAAAACATAGCAAGTAAATACCATAAACTGAAGCAACTCTATGATAACACGTAAAGTAGTTCATGCTTTAGCAAAAGATCAGCTTAACCAGGGGATTCATGATTCTAAGTAAATACCAGTGACAAAGGGCTTATGTTGCTTCACAGCTTTGGAATGGGTTACTGGTGCAACTCTATGCTCAGAGCTAACTCAACTTTAAAAGCATCACAAACCACTCTTCTCAGCAAAAGAGAAAAAGCCCAAAAGGAGTTATACTATGGGAACAGACAGGATATACCAGAATACTCTCACGTAGCATCAACAATTCAGTACACATCTCTGTATACCTAAATTTCAGAGTTTTATCAATATTTGAGGCTTTCATCTTCTCATGCATTGAGGAAGGCAGACACCACTACATACCACAAAGAAAAGCATTAGACTATTTACATCTATGACCATTTAAGAAGAGAACACCCAAATCTGATGTCTCAAGGTTGTAACTAGTTCCTGATGTGTGAAGCAAGAGAGCTGATAAGTACTTGATAACAAAAAGCAAAGAGCTGATAACTGATACCAAAGACAGAGAGTAGCCCAGCAATAATGAGATAGTAACAAAGCAAAGAAAGACTCACCCATTCTCCGGGGCATAAAGAACGGTAGTATTTTGCAAACTTCCCACACTCATTTGAATCTTCGCCCTTGGCAGCAATGCATCTATCATTGGCAGTTGAACAAAGTTATCAAAACTGGTACCTTCATCAACATGTTCACAACGATGAACAAAACCATAGACAATACCTTTGAAACTCTATATAACGCATGAAGCAGTGTCCTGTGTGATTGGTGGTGGGAAAACGAAAATCAGCAGGTGCTGTCCTGAGTTCAATCTAAAATATATCATAACAGAATCGTAGTTTCAACAAAACAATTCACATCTGCCTGGTAAACATCAATACACTTCACCAACTCATGTTAATTTGGAGATATTAACCCATTCCACATACTTCTCATTACTTCATTAGCATGCATTTCAAAGGTTACAAGCTGAACAATTTCCTCCAAGCATGCAAGCAGGATACCACATCCATATTGTATTATGGATCCTCAATAAGCCCAGGAAAGAACATAAACACAATGAAACAGAACAGCGCATCAATGCTGGAAAGTTCCGCAAGCTTCGTGTTTCGCCTTTCAGCAAGATCATCAAAGTCAATCAAGCGCTCACATAAAAAGGCACAGTTACTGGATTCTCTAATCAACCCTAGAGTATCATGCATTCGAATTATCAACAATGAGAAATCCTTATTATCTACACCAGAGTTCGTGTGCCTCCTTTTAACAATAGATCAAAATTCCATACATTAAAACATTAGTTAAATAAAACATCCATCCCAATTTCAATAGTGCATCAATGATTCACGGATTACAAGAAATTTCAGACACCATCGATGGGAAAGTTGCATCAATCAAGTTTCTCGTTCGGTTTTTCGAACCCAACCCACTAAACCAATCTCCGAGTTTCCTTTTTGCCCTAATCGAGCAGCGGCGAAAATCGACGAGAGAAAAATCGAGCAGCAGAAAAGAGTTTCCAAAGGAGAGGTAGAATCGCACCTCCGCCATGGCTGATCCGATCAAACAATCGCCGAAAGGATTATACCAGGCTTCGCTCTCCTAACATAAATTCATTCATTTTCGTCCTTTTTAATCGGCGAAATTTTTGAAGCGAGATCTTAAAAACCGAGTTACATACGAATTAAATGGTACACAGACGCGATCTCCATAGTATCATAGTCAATATTTCATGGAGTTATAAGCGATGAAGAATGAAATAATAATTCTGATTGTGATCGTATTACTACATTAAAACATAATTCGATTTATGATAACTATGTATTACAAATACAATACAATAGTTGATTTCTTATTAATTTAAAGTTGTTGTTTCTATAATGATCTAAATCCTGGATTAAAGTGGGAGAGATCAGGTAACAGTTGTATTCTAAAGATAGTAAACCCGTTAGTAGTTAATTTTCGTTTAACCGAATCACTTTTGTTACCTTAGTCAAAATCATTACAGGACACCAGAATAATAGGATCATTGGAAGAGTTAGTCTAATTCTTCACCCCTCACTTTTCTCATCAATCCCCCGCATTGTCCTCTCAAAACATTTTGTGGCACTTTCACATGTAAAAAATGTCACTCTACACTCAATAAATTGATTCACAGCTGAGACAAAACACAAGCACTTGAATCATATGTGAAGCAAGAAACAGAACTATAATCCCACTTAACTCTAGCTTAGCACAGAGCTTCTACTCGTTGAAGCAAGCACCAGACCTATGGCGACCAGGCAAGAAGAACCCCAGCCACGGCCGCCGCCACAACAACTAGGCGGCTCGAGTGCTGGAATAGCCCAGCAGTCGGCTTGGCCATCATCGTTCCCGAAAAAGAGTGCTATAAGTGGGGCATTGTCGCTACTTTCATTCGTTGTCTCACTACCGATCCTCGCTGCAGTCATATGGCTCATATACATGGGAGACTACAACTGTGAGCAGCTCGTCAAACTGCCTAAGCTGCGCGTAGGCATCATAGTGTGCTTGGCTTTGGTGTTTGTTCTCAGCAACCTGGAAGTTTTTTTTAGGATGAAGTTCGCGATTCCTGGATTCATCGCGGTGATGGTGCCATTGATCACTATGTTCCTGGTTGGATTGGCCATTATTGGAGGATACAGGCTGCAGAGCCGTGCCATCGTGGGGTCGCCCTCGTGGCTTAAGACGAAGGTGAATACGGATGAGAACTGGGTCCAGATCAAATCGTGCATCTATGATACCAGAGTGTGTGATGATGTGATCGCGAGGTCCATGAGACTGAAGCCATATGAGTTCACCATGGACAACTTCTCACCCATAGAGGTAACTCGCTTGTTCGGATCCCTTTTATTGTTGGGTTAAAGACGACTGACAGATACAAGTGTGCTACAAACTTCTGGATTGAATTTCATACAGATATATATTTGATTATTCGGTCTATAATATTAATCTGGTGCTCTTATTTTGTTGTTTGCATTTGAATATGGATTTGATAGTCGGGGTGCTGTGAGCCGCCAAGCATCTGTGGAATGGACTATGTGAATGCCACATACTGGAAGAAAAGAGATGATCCTCCATATGAAGACAAAGATTGTGAGGCTTGGGAGAATGATAGGACTGTTCTGTGCTTCAATTGCCAGGGCTGTAGAGACGGGTTCTTCGACACGATTTATGGGAAATGGTGGAGACTTGGAGTGTTCCTGGTTACGATGTCTATCGTGCTCATAGCGTCTCATCTGCTTCTGTTCCTGTCAACGATGTTGGAGCGCTACGGATGATAGTATCGTAGCTGGCAGATGGCGGATCCTTAGCTTCTTTCAGTTTGTTTTGATTGATAATGTAGTTACTGTTGTTCTTCCTTGATTTCAGTCTAGGAGTTTCTGGTTTCTTGTAAATAACTTTGTTGAATTTTCCCCTTCCCAAAAGTTCAATGTGTTCGGCTTCATCTGTAAAAATCAAGAAAATTTTGCTTATGCTAGTGCAAATCACCATAGTGTAGCCGATCGTACCTGATCTTGGATTGGGAAGAAGAGAAATTACCATGTGGCTGAAAACACTGTCAATGAAAATGAAAAACTAAAACATTATGACAGGGGTAGCACTGAAACAACTTCACATATAACAATGAAGCAGTGAGCAAAATTTCGGGATCTCAATACATTGAATGTAAGTTAAATAGCAGATAAGGATAGTAAGAGTTCGTTGTTTCAAGATCGAAGTGGCATCTGAATGCACCTCTCAAGCCACAACTTGATCCTGTGTCAAGAGTAACTGCACGCAGCAGTTCAACATTTTGCCACCCTGGGAAAAAAAACCAACAGATGAGCTACCACAATGATATCTCCTGTACATAAAAGAAACTGGATCAGCCACAAACAACCCAAAGAACATCAATGGTCAGTGTCGCGGAACTTTTAGTTTCGCTACAAACAAGTTAAAAGAGCTACACAATGATCAATGTCTCCCAAATTTTAGTGTTAATGAAATTTGAATCGTATAATGAAGTTTGTCATGAAACACTTTAGATAGTTGACGCCTCATAAATTCGTCATGTGGGTTAGGAGAAAAGCTTAGTTGAAATCAAAGCTATGATGGATAGAGTGGTCGACATATATATCACACCTGTATCAACAAACCCTCATCATACAATTCCCATCATCTTCTTCCCCTTCAATGGCCTCCTCACAACCCAGTATCACCCTCCGTCCATTCACCCTCGCCGATGCCGCCGACTTCCTCCGCTACGCAAGCGACGCGGCCGTACCTCCGCTGGGGACACATCACGACCCTCCCCGCCACCATCGCCCACCTCGAGACCACCTTCATCCCCCACCCCTGGCGCCGCTCCATCACCCTCGATGATGTCTCCGTCGGCTACGTCTCCATCCGCCGAGGCGAATCTCCCGATGGCGACGCCTGTCGGGCCCGAACAGGGTACGCTCTGGCTAGGGATCACTGGGGAAAAGGGATCATGACGGCGGCTCTGAGGATCGCAGCGGAGAAGGCGTTCGAGGAGATGAAGGGGCTGGTGAGATTAGAGGCGCTGGTGGAGGCTGAGAATTTGGGGTCTGTTAGGGTTTTGGAGAAGGCGGGGTTTAAGAGGGAAGGTGTGTTGAGGAAGTATGGGGTTTGTGATGGGGTTGTTAGGAATTTCTGTATTTATAGTTTGTTGTCGAGTGATCAGATTTCAAAATGAGATCGTGTATTGTAAACTGCATAATTGATGAAGTGTGTGAGTGCGGTTTGTCTGGAGTGTTGATGAAGGTCGATGATGCGAAATGGTTGAATATGTCCTTTGGGGTGATCTATGACTAGTTTTGTAGTGGATGTGCTCTTCCGATAACTAGAACTGTGTGATTCTGGATGACAATCTGACTGTGTTGTGCCAATGCTAAGTATCGTGACTCGACTTAGCGGAAGTTTCACTCAAAGGTACTGCACCTATACATTTGATCTCGCGGTTACAAGGAACCTATAGTAACTTATCATTTTTACAACTTTTTATCATTTTCTTCCGTTCAAATTATTTATAACGTTTTTATATTTAAAAAATATTATGTAATTAGAAATTAAAATAAATAAAAACAATGAATGGAATATGAATGTGAAGACCATACACATCGAGAAATACACGATCTTATCATCACCACTAACTTCCATCCTCGATTACAAACACGAACAAACATGCAGCGTCACTCTCGGCCGCATCTTGCTCTCCGTAGTGCTGGATAAAGGTCCATGAGAAAGTGTATCCACGTTCACGCCATAATACGCTGCTGGCTACTCACACTATAGTCAGATTTTTACGATTGGGGAGATATTTTTTTGTTGTGTACAAAGTCAATACAAATTGTGTTACAGGGTTGCTTTCAGGATGATAGACGAACAAATCATAGCTCAAGTTGACGACAACTTAGCCCGAGTCGTGGGAGGCCAATGGCAACATATATCATTGTCTTGAGACTCTTGACTGAATCAACTGATTTTAACTAAGCTCACAATCATTCACAAGAAATTCTACCTTATGAATTTCTGCTATTCAAGTTACGAAGTAGAGTTAAACATAGATAATGGTCTTTTTGTAGGTCATTTGAAATATACAGAAACTTTCTCGAAGAGTATTAGGAGCATCTTCGTACCTGATGATTAGCATTAACAACAACATCGCACTCCCATCCAAGTCAAGGATCCCAATCAAAATTTATTGATAACGCAGACCAAACACAAGAAAACGAGTGAAACAATGGATTCAACATATGGATATTCTAACGCCATGAACACATATTTCCTCTAAGAAAATGTTTTCACACTTCATAACCGTATAGTATTCAACAACTAGAAATATCAACAATTCTGTGCATTGCACATGACGCTCATTATCGACATCAATCCTTTATCAAGCACTTAATTATTATGAGGTCATAAATGCTTATTTTCTACGCCAAATACGCAATCTTTGTACAACCAATTCCAATTAAAAGTGTTGTGGGTCATTTTTTTTTTGTCAGATTTGTGACGAAAAAAAAAATCAATTAACCGGATTGAGAGTGTTCTAGGCCATTTGCCATCACATTTGAGGAAAAAAAAACATTATCGGATCACATGAATTTTTACACTTTTCAAAAAAATCTTATGCAATACTACTATCCTAAACTAATCCTAAGGTTGCTTATTATCCAATCGTTCTTCGTGCCGTGATAATGAATGCAAATGTAAAAACTAAAAAATTTAACATAAAGACAAAAACTCACATAGACACAGAAATTCACATGCAGATTAGCACCGCTAATCACATTCCTTAATCGCCCTCAATCCAATATTAGTAAACAATTATTCTCCTCGTTCCTGAGCCCTC
This sequence comes from Drosera spatulata, assembly GCA_035668315.1. NCBI lineage: Eukaryota > Viridiplantae > Streptophyta > Magnoliopsida > Caryophyllales > Droseraceae > Drosera > Drosera spatulata. Next base: position 7,522 of record JAOVYX010015414.1, on the reverse strand, counting down.
ACGCGCATTCCTATCACCCTCATCGCCAGCTCCCTCTTTCCAGTGGGCTTCATCGTTCGACCCATTCATCACCACCATCATCACAGTTTATATATATGCACACAACACCCCATGATCTCACATTCCCAGAAACCCACACCATAGATTTCTCCGCTCATAAACACCAAAAAAATACACCCACAAATAGAAGAAAAAAAACCCAAAAATCCCCAACAAATTTCACCCCAGGAAAAAAAAAAAAAAACACAAAAGAACTCATATCATTACCACCAATTTAATCATTTTTTTTCCACCCAAAAACCAAGATTATTTCATTCTGGTTTTCCAGATCTCAGACAAGAAAAACTTCGAGATTCAGACAGATAAGTCAAATTAACCCACCTCGTCGATGGCGCCGCCGCCGTCGCCGCCATTGGACGACGACCTCTTCCCCTCAACACCGGGCAAATTGAAACCGGATCGGACCGGTGCAATCCCCATGAACCGGCGCCACCTTGCCCGGTGCTTCTTCTCAACCAGCAACGCCTTCATCTGGGCACTCTTCCTCCTCGCCCTCACCGCATCCTACCTCTCCCTCCACTCCTTCCTCTCCCCAAACAACGGATACTACCCATCTCGCTTCTCCTTCTCCTCCATCAAGTTCGAGAAACACGTCCGCTCCTCCGCCCTCACCCGCCGCTCCGGCGGCCTCTCCGTCCTCGTTACGGGCGCCGCCGGCTTCGTCGGATCCCACGTCTCCCTCGCCCTCAAGAAACGAGGCGACGGAGTCGTGGGGCTTGACAATTTCAACAATTACTACGACCCCTCGCTGAAGAAGTCCCGACGAGACATGCTCTCCGGTTCCGGGATCTTCGTCGTAGAAGGAGACGTCAACGATGCGAAGCTGTTAGCGAAGTTGTTCGATATTGTTGCATTCACCCACGTGATGCATTTGGCGGCTCAGGCTGGTGTGAGGTACGCGATCGAGAACCCGCAGAGTTATGTCCACAGCAACATTGCGGGGTTGGTTACGCTGCTCGAGGCTTGTCGGGCCGCGAATCCTCAGCCCGCGGTCGTCTGGGCCTCGTCGAGCTCCGTTTACGGGCTGAATGATAAAGTCCCGTTCTCGGAATCTGATCGGACTGATAGGCCCGCGTCGCTGTACGCGGCGACGAAGAAGGCTGGTGAGGAGATCACGCACACGTACAATCATATCTACGGGCTCTCGATTACGGGCCTGAGGTTCTTTACTGTGTATGGCCCGTGGGGCCGGCCCGACATGGCGTATTTTTCTTTCACGAGGAATATCTTGCAAGGGAAGCCGATCACGGTGTATCGGGGCAAGGACCGGGCCGATTTGGCTAGGGATTTCACTTATATCGACGACATTGTCAAGGCAAGTGTTAAAACTCGTTACACGTTGCGTATAGTTTTTGTTATATTTGTTGATTGATTTGAAAAGTGAATCTCTTGTTTGTATATAACGGGACAGTGTGTTACATTTTGTTACATACAGGGATGTGTGAGGGCGGTGGACACGGCGGGGCGGAGCACGGGGAGCGGGGGGAAGAAAAGAGGGGACGCGATGTATAGGATATACAACCTGGGGAACACGCAGCCGGTGACGGTGCCGGCGTTGGTGGGGATATTGGAGAGGTATCTGAAGGTGAAGGCGAAGAAGAACGTGGTGGAGATGCCCGGAAACGGCGACGTTCCGTTCACGCATGCTAACATCAGCCTGGCCCGGTCCGAGTTGGGGTACCGGCCCAGCACGGATCTCCAGACCGGGTTGAGGAAATTTGTTAAGTGGTATCTCGGTTATTATGGCTACAAGCCCATCGCCAACCTGTAATTGACCCATCCTTTTAAACCCTCTTTGATCTTTTTGTGGGTGTTTTTTTTTTTTTTTTTTTTTGGGACGAAATTTTGCTGGATTTGTATGTTATGTTCATAATTTGATCACAGTTGGTGGAGATGGATTAATTTTTTTGATCTCCAATTCGAAGAAGCAAATGTGGAATTACAAGTAGTGTTGATTTCAGGATTCTGACAATGTAATACCAGTGAAATTACATGTGATAACTGATAAGTGTAGTTAATCATGAATTGCACCCCAAATTTTTGTCCTAACGACGAATATACTCAGCTCCCCTTTTTCTATGTTCTTTGCATTTCTTTTTACCATTTCTGGAACTACATGAGTAGAAATGTGCATCATGGCTGCCATATCCGAAAAAAAAAAAAAAAGGCATTATGGTTAAAATGTATTATTTTCGTTTCAATTTAATTATATTGATTTAATTCGATATGAGATCTGTGTGTTGAATTTTTATGAAATTTGATAAAGAAAGAATATATATTTTAAAGATAATAAGATATAAATAAAGATTTAAAAAAAAAGAAAAAAATGATGTGATAATTTGATTATAATAATATAAATTCATTATCAAATGAAAAATAAAAATATTATATTTATATTAAAATTAATAAAAAAATATGATAATTCAATTGGAAGGAGATAGTATAAGGAATTAAGGATGTGAGCTGTTCAATTAACAATTATTTATCAAAAAAGAAATTGTACAATATACATTCAAGGAATGTAGTGTAGCACAACCATGTTACTCCTAGTTATTGTTAGTTGGCCGCTGGTTTTTTCCTTTTTCCGTTTGTAAGTGAATGTCACGTTACGATTGTAAGCATTTCATCTAGTATGTAAATTATAATCCTAATTTTACATAGATTTAATTCGTCAAGATCTTCGAACTAATTGATTTCACAAACGTTTAGGGTTAGAATAATTTACCTTGATTCATAGCGTTATTCTCGAATCGACAATCTTTTATAACATCCAAAAACTTCCTTTAGATTTCGATTTCTCTCTCCTAACCCTTCAACTAAGTGTAGTTTTGTGATGGAGAAAAACTAACGATTAAATTGGGTAGAGAGAAGACCAGCATCTAAATTAAATAACCAACATAATAACTTCTCCCCTATTTTCACGGTTAGTTATTCTAATCCCTTGAACAATTATTAGGGATAAAATATTATTGAATGACATCTCTTGTTGCTGATAGTCACTTAGGCCACAATAATAAGAATATTTTAACATTCTTCCACTTGTCCCATGTGATCTTACATAAAGGTTTAATAACGTCTTAATGTGCAAGTTCGGTCTAAGTCCATTATTAAATTGGTCACATCATAAGCGCGTTCAAGCATAGATCTCATAAGGGATCGTTACGGTCAAATGTCATTTGTTCGACATTATTCCTTCCACGTATCATAGGACAAGTCTATACTTAACATGAAACAATAAGAGAAACATAAGGGTCCAACGATATTGTTTTCATTTCAAAAACCAATCCTGTTACATAAGGCATTCATGTATACATTAAACATCATGAAACAGGATTTTCATAAATATCAGAAACAATGCATAAGTGATATCAAAGTGTCATTACATCAAAAATATAATACGTCATTAATAAGGGTTCTCCATAATCCCTATTCATTCGACATAATCAATAAATATCTTAGGAGATAACCTTTTCGTTAACGGATCTACAACCATAAAACTGATGCTAATATGTTCTATAGACACATTTTGTTTCTGAACTTCTTCTTTGACGATAAAATACTTCAGTTCCAAATGTTTGGCATCTTTGGAATACTTGTCGTTCTTGGAGAAGAAAACAGCTGCGGCATTATCATAATAAATTTTCAGCGGCTTGACAATGTTATCGATAATTCCAAATCCTGAAATAAGCTTCCGCAGTGACGAGGCATACACAGTAGTTTTAAAGCATGCCATGAACTCAGCTTTCATAGTGGACACAAAAATTACGGTCTGTTTTGTACTCTTTCATGATATTGCTCCTCCAACTAAAAGGAACAAGCATCCAAATGTCGATTTTCTGGAATCCTATCACCTCGATATAATCAGATCTCTTAAATGTGAGGTATGATTCTTCGTTACTTGCAAATATCTCAGCATTTTCTTTGCAGCCTTCCAATGATCGATTTTTGGATTGTTTTAATAACTACCCTATATTCTGACAGTAAAACTAATATCTGGCCTGGTGCAAGTCTGGGCATACATTAAATTCCCAACGATAAATGCATAAGGAATATGTTTCATTTGTTTGCGTTTCAATTCATTCTTTGGGCATTGCATAAGGCCCAACTTATATCTCTTCTGAATTGGAGCGACAATTGCAGAATAACTTTTCATCTTTAATCTCTCAAGAATTTTATTAATATATGTTTTCTGAGACAATCCTAACATTCCTTGTGATCTATTACGAAATATTTCAATTCCTATCACATAGGATGACTCACCCATATCTTTCATTTCAAAATTACTTGAGAGAAATTTCTTGGTCTCATGCAATAAACCAAGATGATTAGTAACAAGAAAGATATCATCAACATACAAAATCAAAAAACGAAGGAATTTAGCAAATGGACCAGGACATTGTCCAGATTCGTTAAATTTTTCATAATATTTACCACCTCTATCTGATCTGATAATTTTCACCTTTCAATATAATTGTCTTTTAAGCTCATTGATAAATACCTCTAAGATGTCTACCGATTGAGATTTATCATGCAACAAATAAACATAACCATACTGTGAAAAATCATCAATAAAGATGTAATATTTTTCTCCACCAAAAGATGGAACATCAAAAGGCCTTCAAATATCAGTGTGTATTACTTCAAGAAGCTTTGTACTTCTTCTGGTTGCTTTCTTGACTGTGCGTTTTGTGTGCTTTCCTTTAATAAAATCTACACATACCCCAAGATCAATAAAGTCTAATTCAGGAAGAATTCCATCCTTTACTAATCTTTGTAGTCTTTCTTTGGACACATGGCCCGAATGCTTATGTCATGAGTAAGCAGTACATTTATCTACTATATCACGTTTCAAACCAACATTAGGATGCAAGATCATCAGGGATTCAGCAAATGAACTATCAAGCTTGATTTTATATAAACCATCATAAAGGAAACCAGAACCAATAAAAATATTCTGTTTATTCAACTGAAGTATCCACTTTCAATCTTAAAGGAATATCCAATAGAATCAAACTTTGACAAAGAGATCAAATTTTGGAAACAGAAGGAACATAAAGTGCTTGGAAAAGATCTAAATGATTTTCAGTATCCAAAATCAGACAATAAGTCCGAATGGCTTCAACTGAAGCTTTATTCCGATTTTCGATATAGACGAATCTTTCATTTGGGCTTATGGTTCGGGTTGAAAGGAATTCCTGCATCGTATTTGAACATAAACATATAAGGAAGTATTATAAGGAAGTTCTGTTAAATTTGATTCGAAACATATAAAAGCACCAGGCTTACCTTTGTTTTTGAACCAAGCCTTTCATTTTGGGCAATCTTTCTGCAGATGCCCAACCATTCTACAAAAGTAGCCCTTATCATCCTTGGGTTCCTTCTTTTGGATATGGAAAGATGCCCTAATAATCTTCAAGGGTCCCTTAATTCCTTTTCCATGCTTCTTTCCTGGATTGACTTTACTTCTTGAAGATCTAATGAGATTGACGGAGTGGACTCCTTGTTTCTTAAGTATTGTCTCTTCCTTTTTGAGCATGCTATGCAATTCTGTCTCATTCCACTTATCTGTGATAGTGTTATAGTTTATTGGAATGGACCATACTCAGAAGACAAAGAGTTTATGATAAATTGTTTAAAGAAACTTTTTTCCACCTTCATTCCCATGGTACTTAGACTTGGTGCTATGTTGGTCATCTCAGTCACGTGCTCATGCATGATACGAGAACCATCAAATTTTATGGTGGCTAAAGTACTCATTATAATGTTGCAGCTAAAGACTTATCAACAGATTCAGACTGAGATTTTTCTTTCACAGATTTCATGAAATCTTTAGCATTCTCGGTCTCGGGAGTTATTGTTTTGATGTTACTTGTAACTGTTCTTCGCATAAACATAAGGCTTAATCTATTTGATATCTCCCAAGTTTTATGGAGAGATTTTTCCTCATTGCTACTAGTAGCCGTGAGAGCAACGGGCTTATCAATGGAAAGTGCTAAATTAAGATCCAAAACTCTAAGTTGGAATTGGATTTGTTCACTCCACTCACCATAATTAAGCTCATTAAATTTTGCAATAGACGCAACTTGCGAATGAAGCGCAACGGGAATTGATGCTGTAAATTCATAAAATGCTCAGATATTAATTTTCATTATTAGGTGTTGTAAACCCCCAGAAAATTGAGATTAAATAAATATAAAAATTATGATCAAATAATAGTTCGAAAATTAATAAACGCAACGAAAATATGCGTTTTCTCTTTTGTAATAAATTAAAAGTAAGAAACGAATCTCGTTTCAAAGTTTTGAGATGTAACGTTACGTTCATAACTTTAAAACTTGTGACGAAGTTGGGATAACTTCTTATATCACGGAAAAATTTGAAAAATTATATGTTAATTAATAACATGATTTTTCGAGCGTGGTGGTAAAGTCTGAGCGAAGACTGTGGAAGATGTAGGATTAATTAGTCCTGCGATTAAACGAAACGGGGATTTTTTTTTTTAAAACAACCTACCAAACCCACTTTCCCTCCTTTTCTCCCCATCATTTTCTCCTACCATCCCCACTCTTCTTTCTCTGATTCCATCACGCACCATACCAAACTCCACCAAAACTCCACTAGCTAATTCCATTTTCATGCAAATCATCTTCTCCTTAAGCTTTCCTCCCTTCCCTTGCCATAACCCTTTGCAAATCAACAACCGGGGCTGTGAAGCAGCTTGACAAGAAGGGGAAAATCAGTTTGGATAGCAAGAAAACAAGAGAGAAAGAAGGAAGGAAGCGGCACAAGTACGTCCCGTTCAAAGAAGTGGAACCGAGCTAATCATATCAAGTCAAACCCGGCTCAAAACCATTTAAACAAGAGGGTAAGTACTGCAAATCTTATAACTTAGTCTCATACAGTTCATCTGTAGCTAATAACAAAAGAAACGATAAGGAAAACAAGCCACGGATGGTTGAAATGCGTTTATGAGTTAAAAGACGAGTTATACTCGTGAGATCCGAAAACCTATGATTAATGTATCAAATAAGCCTAAACCTGAACAAACATGACAAGAACTAAATAAATGTTATGTTTATGAAGTTTTAGATCATTTGGGATTGAATTGATTGGCTAAAACATGAAAAATTAGCAAACCAACCATACCGGTTTCTGGACAGCTTTGATATTCGACATTAGAATACATTTTGACCCTATTTAAAGCCTGATTCAGCAAATGAGTCTTAAGACAAAGTTGTAGAGGACTTCCTGACATTTTCAATAAATTAAGAACCATCCAATTTGGTTAAGAAACAAGAAAGTTATGCGTATTTGAAGTTAGGCCAGAAAATCTGGGAAAATTGTTGAAGTTTCGGGGTATTTTTACCACCATTAAGAGAAAGTAGTCTTTTTGGTTAGAGATTTTATGAAAAATTATACACTCTATAATAAATTATGATATTAATATATGTTGAATCCTCAT
>JAOVYX010015413.1:0-27947 GCA_035668315.1 Drosera spatulata | reverse complement strand
TTCGTTGCATACGCTTCGTACGTATATTTTTAATTCAAAATATATATTTAAATCCGACAAATTTTTGGGTTATTATATTCGGGGAGAAGTTTGAACTGGAAGAAACTATTGAAAAATGGAATAAGCCTGCTCTGTTAGATCAGATTTCTCATAGCGAAGACTCTAAAGAATGGATAGGGTGTGAGCATGTTCCTGACTTTGAAAAAATAAAATTAAAAAAGCCCTCACCTAATCCTAACAGATTCAGGATTGTTGCTCCCCCACGTGCTTTTCAGACTAACAAACCTAGTATAGGATTTCACAGGGGAACTGAATAGACATCGATTAAACGAACTGATCCATATAGTATACATCATTCACAGTATGATTTTTTGCAGAATGCCACAAACAAGAAATGCTATAAATTAGGACATTCTATAGATGTATATTGGATCTATCCACCTTCAAAGAGAAAGTGTATATGGGTCCCTAAGTCTTTGTTGACTAACCCAAGATAAATTGGGGACCAACTTATGCGTATTTGTTGATATATTACAGAAGCATCATGATCAAATTTGGTACTTAAACAATGGATGCTCAAGGCACATGACTGAAAACTTGGCTTTACTCACTGACTTCAAAGCCAAAGATGTACCAAGTGTTATTTTCGGTGATAGTAGTACTGGTAAGACAAAAGATTATGGGACTTTGAGAACAGGTACGATTACTATTCATAATGTTGCATATGTAGATAGTTTAGATCACAATCTACTCTCTATCAGTTAGCTTTGTGGCAAAGGACTAATAGTGACCTTTCAAGATAATATATATCTTGTAAAGGATACTGTTAGTCATCAAACAAGGCTGGTTGGTAGAAGAAATGGAAATAACTATATAGTAGACTTTCATCATCCCCTGACCAGAGATTCATGTCTGTTGACAACAGACTATGCTCCTCATAAATGGGTTTGGCATAGAAGATTGTCACACCTAAATTTCAAGAATATTAATCGTCTATTGAAAAATAACTTAGTAAATGGATTATCTAATATTTCTTTTTGACAAGAATAGACTTTGTCATAGTCGAAGCTGTGTTAAAGAAATATCATATCAATCATAGCATCTCCACTACATATCATCCTCAGACAAGTGATCAGGCTGAGGTATCAAATCGGGAAATTAAATCAATTCTAGAAAAAATGGGGAATCCCAATAGAAAGGATGAGTTTGAGACTCGAAGATACTCTGTGGCATATCGAACCGCATATAGAACATCCACACGGATGTCTCCCTATGGATTTTTATTTGGTAAAGCATGTCATTTGCAATTTGAAATTGAACACAAAGTATATTGGGCAATTAGGCAAATGAACATGAATTATAAAAATTGAGCTAAAAATCGCCGGCTCCAATTACAAGAGCTTGAAGAGATTCGAAAATATGCATATGAAAATGCAATAATTTACAAGGACAAAACCAAATCATTGCATGACAAAATGATCTCGAGGAAAAATTTTAAGGAAGGTGATAAAGTCCTACTCTATAATTCAAGATTAAAATTTTTTCAGGTAAACTCAAGTCAAGAAGGGAAGGTCCATTTTTAGTGAGTAAGGTGTTTGACTATGTGCAATTGAAATCCAGAGTTTGGATTCGAATAAAATTTTTAAGGACAATGGTCACCGTCGCAAAGCTTATTTTGATTGTTTTTCAAGACAATAGGAAGATGAGCTTTCTATAAAGGTGATTTCACCAACAAAAGGTCACTAAGGAATAAATTATTGTCGAGCCAACGATGTTAAAAAGCGGTGCTACTTGGGAGGCAACCCAAGCTCATTTAAGCATTTAGCTAGTTCAGTTTTATTCGGTTAGAATAGGTTTATTATATGTGGTAATCTAAAAAATATATTTTGATAAGAATGTGCAATCCCTCTGTTTGTAGAGCAATTGATGAATAAAACTTAAGAAGAAAGTATGTATATAATAGATGCTTAGGCTGTAATAGTTAGCTAAGTAGTTGTAGACTAGGGCTAGAGATCGCGCAGCAGAGGCATGCAGACTACAGGGGGGCTACAAAATTACATGCCAAACATCAGATGCATACGGCATCAAAAGTGTCTCAGAGTTCTCATGATCTAGGACCACTCCGTTATTCAAGGCCAGTTTCAGCAGCAAAGTGAAGTGAGCCATATCGCAGTGCAAGTATGCAAGCTGAATTGCAGAAGACTGAGTGCAGCGTTGGGTGCAGACGAGGCTACACTAGCAGGCTGAGCAGATGAGGTCTAAAAGCTATTGAGTGGGAGCTAAGTTGCAGCAGACTGGTTATAGTAGTAGGTGCAAGTGAAGTTGCAGAAAGGCTGGATATGAAGATTGTGCACCAGAGCTTATGCAGCGCAGGGTGCAGCAGAGACTGCAGCAAAGGTTGTGCAGTAGAGGCGTATAGTAGACCTGGTGCATGAGTTTTTAATGCAGTATAAGTTGTGCTAGAATGGAAAGGAACAAGGAAGGGGTCAAAAACGAGAAGTTGAGGCAATGGTGATGTGTATAGTATCAGAAAAGGTGAAACCAGGTCAATCTACTGCAGTAGAGAACAAACCTGTCACTATCAGATTATACAGTCACGGGTTCTGATTTCCTGAGCCTATAAAAGGAAAGACACAGTGCACAGGACTTTAAAAAGGGGACGAATCTGAGAAAACTTTGAATACCATTTGAGAGCTTTCAAAGAAAGAAAAACCTTGGAGACTCGCTGTGCACGATCTGAATTGAAGATTCAGGATTTCTGAAGAAGGTTCACTAGTTTGCAAGTGAAGAACAGCAACTGCAGTAGAGCACTGCAAGATCTAGGTTCTTTATCCTTTAGTAAGAAGAGTCTTGTTGTAAAGGGGTGACTCGAAGTTTCGCTAGCAAGAGTGACTCGAATAAAGGAGAGAGAGAAGGGTGGAACAAGAACACGTCGAAGGACGCGACGAAGTTCAAGGGTGAGGTAAAGTGCTTCTTGTGCGATGACCCTCACTTCGTTCGGGAGTGTCCGAAAAAGAATGCTCTCACGGCTATGGTTGCTCGGGTGAAAGAGGAACCCGTACAAGACGGTGAAAACCACGGAGGAGAAGTCTTCATCGAGGATCCTTAACACGGTGAAAACCACGGAGGAGAAGTCTTCATCGAAAGGGTTGATGTACGTCGATCCATTGATCGGATCGTACACAACTCATGCCTTGGTTGATACCGGGGCAACTCACAGTCTTGTCTCGACAAAGAGTAAGGTATGCTCAAGGCGGCGAACTCGAAGGCCGAACCAATCGATGGCGTGGCCCGTGGAGTGCGGCTTCGCATTGGCGATTGGAAGGGATCGGTGGATCTTATGGTCGTTCCCATGGACGACTATCCTTTGGTGTTTAGAATCGACTTCATTAAGGGTGTGAAGGCAATACCAATCTCTTTCACTAATGTCTTGTACATAGTGAAGGACGATGGACTTTGTGTGGTCTCGATGGTGTGACGAGCGAAGAAGGCTCAAGCGAAGATGGTCGCAACCATGTAACTCTTTAAGGGAATCAAAAGTGAGGTACCTACTCACTTGAGGAGAGATGAGATCTCTCACGTGGCAAAGGAGGTGCCAAAGAAGATCTCACGAGTCTTGCCGAAGGAACATGGGAAAGAACTCCCACCAAGACGGCAAGATGGGTGCTCGAAAGTTTCTTACGACGACTTAAGGAAAACATCGAGTCATATAAATGCGTCGCGACGAGGACGACCGCGACATAGGTAGAGGTGTATGTCACAGGCGAGATAATTTATGGGGTTCCCTTTGAAGAATTGTCTAGAGTTCTCCATATTTCTCTAGACAATTCCATACTTTTATAGAGTAGGTTAGAATGTTGTAGACTTCTCTACTCTTTTCTAGACAACTCTAGAGTTCTCTAGTTATGAGGCATTCTAGAGAACTCTATGTAAATATCTTGGAAGAAGAGTCTATAGGACTCTTATACATACTTAGGAGGAGAAGGGTATGGAAGAGTTTAGATGTCAAGTCTAAAACTCTCCATAGACATGTATATAAAGGGATGTGAGGCTCATTTGTCAGACCATCCCAAGATATCCCAATCTATCTCATCTCATTCTTTCAAACACAAAACATAAATTGTAAGGTTTTCAAGTGTTCTCAATACGAAGTTTGTTTTCAAGTTCAAAACTCTCTTACGTTCTCAAGAATCACATTTGGGTGATGAATAAGGCTGAACTCGAGTGAAGGAGCGAGTAACTCGAGTGCCGCACGGATAGTGAAATTCTATCCCTGTGACATTGTGCCTCCTCTGAAAAATATAAGCAAATGTCCCCGAGCAACTTTCCCCTTTGTTACGTGCTTCATATATAGGCAATGAAGTGAGTGTTTCCCTTCCCGGAATAGAGCTAAAGCAAATGAGACAAGAAAGTCTCACAAGACAAGCATGGCCCAAATCTTAATTGCATATGTTGACTAACTCAGTGAAGCACGCAAAAAAAAAAAGAAAAAAAAAAAGAGCATACCAAGCTTGATTTTGAGACATAAAGACAACGATAATTAATAAGCTCATGGAAATGATTTAATCCTCAAATAGCTGAAATTCTCCATCCTCCGGTAAGTTGTCAACAAAAAGGAGTACAAAACAAGATAGGATCAGTAAATCACTATTCAAAAGATCAATCTGCAGCCAATTAAAGACATGATATATCGCTAACAGGAAAATAAAGGTGCGTTGCATTTTATTGATCTAATGCTACAACACTTTAACAAGACAAAACACAAATCCAACGAACAAGCAATACATCTCACGAATAATAGATCATGGATACATGATCAAACACTCACAACCTAAATTAGACTTATTATTAGAAAGTAGATCCGTTCCATCCAATGTTTGATCCCTGAGCTTCATAGAACTTCAGATAGAAATTCTTCGGGACAGACAACTTCGTCTCGAGGATCCTCGTGATGGCAGCGCTAAGTTTCTTGTTCATGTCGGGATTCAGGCCTCCGACGGACAACAGCTCTCCCTAAGCTGATGAGTCCTCGGTGCCCCCAAAGGAGGTCGGCACGGATCCCTTGAGCATGACCATCACCCACTTCTCGGGCTTCCCGATGAGGTTGGCTACTGTCGTCGTGGCTTCAGACAGGAACGACGAGGTGTCGATCCCATCGAGGCTCGTGTTTGTGGAGATATTCAGGCGAGGCATTATAGTGTGATCTTTTTTGCCCTCTTGGCATTCAAAAGTCTTAGACTCTGCCTCTCTTATTTGTCGCGTTTGGTTCCAAATTTTCTGATAGTTGGATGAGTAGCGTGCATGTTGGTATATTTTAGTGTAGCAAAATGCAAATGATCTGGTAGGTGGAGGAGTCTCCCTTCTAAAATATTTATTTAATCCTTATTGTAAGAGGTAAGATAAAAGGAGATGCAAATTTGTAAACTCAGATGATGTTAGTTGGGATGTTCTCCTATCAATATATGTATGAGAGCATCAAAATTTCTACTTGCATTGCACTACAATGAACAAAGTTTTCAAGTAGTAGCTAGTATATGTACGTGATGCGTAATTTTTGGCTCTGGATAGAGGACTGATAGTTGCGGAGCTACTGGGAGCACACTCCTGGTTAGGCAGTCGTCCCTGGGCTGCTGGGCAGCTAACTCATATGCAAGTTCTCCATTCCTATACAAGCATCAAGACAAAGAGAATATACATCTTGACACGTCGTGTATTCAAAGTTAAATTATTGGTTGAAATTAAAACACGAAGTGATAATTAAAACTTAAATGTATCATAATAACTAAATCTCAATTCTTCATCTATCTTACTTTAGTTTAAACACTCAACGAAGTGTTGAGACACACAGTTGATATTGTGTGTAATTTTGAATCCATGTATTATGTGATCATCACAATCGTCGCAACCACAAAACCAACCCAACACACACACCAACAAGATCCGCAGCAAATAGGGTCTTCTTCCCCGGGCCAGACACAAATAGCAAATCCAGCAACACATACCTCCACCTTCGAACGGCACCGGCGTCGCTCCCCTACTCCGTCAACGATAGTCACAGCCGTCACCATTGTGGGCTTCGCCAGGAACCTAGACAAGGAGGGGGGAGAAGGGAAGATCGCCGCCGACGTTGTCAGCGCCATTCCCTTCGTCGAGCACCGTCGCCGTCGTTGTTGCGGTCCTCACCACAGTCGTCTCTCTCCGTCTTCGACAACCACGACAAGGCTGCTTCGATTTCCCTTCGTCGCTGCTTGATTCGTTGTCGGCGCTGTCTGCTTCATCGATTGCAGGATCAATTTTTCTGTTTTACCCGTTTTACCCAATTTTCTTAAATATATTTACTTAAAACTCAATCAAATCATCAACATCAACCCCAGAATCAAGCATCAAAGGAAAGTGACCTATTTCTATTAAACACATCAAAAGGATTTCTAAAACCATAATTAAGTGGATTATCTTGGGATTGGTTCTTGCAATGATCAACAAGAGACTTGAACTATAACACTACGATTGGATTCCATGAATGATTTTGGATGAAATGGAATGCTTTATTTTGCAAGAATGAAGATCGGAATAGAATGAGTTATTACATTTCATCTAATTTGTTTGGTTGACATAGTCGGAATCAAATGCACTATTTATCAACAGAATTAAAATTGAATTTGTTTTGTTAACTTAATTTAATTAAAAATCAATTAATAATTATTTTCACATATGGGTTGTTGGGTTGGAGAAATCAAAATGAAATACGATGATTTTATTTAAAATTAATTTTAATTCTAATTCTAAAATACTAACTTGAATTTTAAATTAAATTTTATATTTAATTTTATTATATTTTAAATTTTATTTTAATTCCAAAATTGACTTGGGGAAGAGAGTCCATTTCTTTTCCAACTATCGAATACCAGGATCGGAGTCCGGAATCAAAATCCTCATTGGACCAAACAGCAAGTTTCCACTTCCATCAGAATGTGATGCTCCATTCACCTAGGGGTGAGCACCGTACGGAAAGGTCCGATATAAAATTGTTTTTGTATCCTATGGATTTTTTGATTCTTTTGAATTTTTTGTTCCGTCTCATCCCAAAAATTCCGATCTTAGATTCTCGATTTTTCGGTCCTATTATCCATTCGATACAATTTCAAATAATAAATTAAATATCATTAGATTTGGGAACAATTTTTTCGAAGCACAGTTTTCCTATCCGAAAGTCCATTCACTCTCACTGTCTACCAGTTACCACCGTTAAAACTCACGAGTCACAGGAGTATTCTGTCGAAACCCCACACCACTAGATACTCCTGTGAGATTTTAACAGCATTTCAAGAAACCCCACCCCACCATCAAATAATTGAACTCCCAAATACAGAAACCAAAACCAACACCGAGGGTCTCTACCAAATCCCAAATCCCAAATCCGACATCACATCACCATCCACTCCTCTCCGCTCCTCTCTTCACCAACCCCTCTATCCTCTCAACAATGGCGGCATTGAAATCGTTCGTCGAAGTGCACCCAGACTCCCACTTCCCGATCCAGAACCTCCCCTACGGCGTCTTCAAGCCGGACCCTACCTCGCCGCCTCGCCCCGGCGTCGCCATCGGCGAATACGTGTTGGACTTGTCCGAGATCGCTAGTGCTGGACTGTTCGATGGGCCGTTGCTCCGTGGATCGGATTCCTTTCACCAGGTGAGGGAAGTTTGATGTGTCGGATTTGTTCAGAATTGGACCGCGTAAGCAACTGTCCGTACGTCGACTGGTGATGAAGTATAATTTAAACTATCGTTAATAAAAATGTGATTAAAACAATACGGAGTACTGATTATGTTATCGAGGTACAAGTTCAGAGTTTGTCTGAACATGTTATAATGGTGTGGGTAGATAACATTTTGGGTTTTCTATTCTAACATATATCTTTCTGGAACCGTGTCATCACGTAATTAGACACTTGGTATGCGTGTGGAATTGGATAGTGCATTGCTCGCAGGCTCGAAAGGTGTGTGACGAATCTTTGAGCTCATGATCGGAACAAGCAAAGTCACAACATGTCTATTTAGTGAAAATCATGACCATATCGTGCTAGCATTCTCTGGATTGGTCAATGTGTTTGAGGTACACTGGAGGCAGTGCTCTACGTTAAAATGCGGGAAATGCTTTGCTGTTTCACATTGAGCTTCTCCCTAGTGCAGTCATATATGTTGTAGAGGAACTTTATCAGTACTCAGTAGCAAAAGATATCTAGTCTATCATTTAATAGATACCTAGGAGCATACACTGGATGTGCATTGTATTTCAAGGAGGTGTTATTGAGATATGCTCTTAAAGATAATATTTCTGGGCCTTTTAGCATGAACTTGAGTTTTTTTTTAATAATAGAAGTTGAAATTATCATCTCAACAAAGGGTGTTATTTGTGACCTATTTCTATTTAATTCGCAATGAAAATTAAATATAAACTGCATGGGTTGTATCAGCCAAATGCAATCACAGTCGATGGATGATAAGGTCTTTCTGAATATTTTTGTTATTGTTATGGCACCTCTCTGTAATGTGGGTTGTGTTCATGAGGGAGTAAAAGTATGTCTTGTGGTTTGACATGTGATCAATGCAGCCGACGCTCAACAAATTTGTGTCCTTGGGAAGAGCGGCATGGAAGGAAGCACGAGCAACTATTCAGAAGCTATTGTCATGTATGTTTCCTCCAATATGTACCTTTATTTTTGAAATGTCTATTGAATAAGAATGAAAGTCTTTCACCACAAGATCCTGATATAATACTGCTTGATAAGAATATGGTTTGTAGAGAATAACCTGTGCTATGTCTCAGCATCCCTCTTTTTCTTTACTATTCTGAGTAATTTATTGTTGTGTCCTGTGGCAGCCACAGAGCCAACTTTGCGCGATAATGCGACACTGAGACAGAAATCACTGGTTCCTATTGTACGAATGCATTCCTTGTTGCATACCAGCATCATTCATATATGATCTCTTCCTTTTGGGATTGTACTCAAGTACTCCTTTTATTTTCATGGTTAAGAGCAAGGTAGAGCTGCTAGTTCCAACTGCAATTGGAGACTACACAGACTTCTTCACTTCTTTCCATCATGCTAAAAACTGCGGAATTATCTTTCGTGGTCCTGAAAACCCAATTCCTAAAAACTGGTAACGTAATTATTAAGCTAATTCATGGAGAAGTTATGCTGTTAAGTATTATTCGGTAATTTACAAAAGTTTTATTTGTCGATTTATAGGTATTACCTACCTATTGCATACCATGGGCGTGCATCTTCCGTCGTTATTTCTGGAACCGACATCACTAGGCCAAGGTTTATCTCAAGTTTTTTTTACCCATTTTTGTCTCCTCAGTTATTGATGGTCTGGAATGAGCTCTTGTGGAGTCCTCAGTTATTGATTGTCTGGAATGAGCTCTTGTGGAGTTTTTTTTTTTTTATGTTATGCAAAATTCATGGACCTTTTGTTTAGGTTGGCTGGTGCATAACTGCCTTGTTCGATAACAGTTTGTCTCAATTAACATATTCTTCTCTTTTGTCTACCAGGGGGCAGAGTTTTCCAGTTGGTGATTCTCCACCTTCATTTGGGCCTTCAAAAAAGTTGGACTTTGAGCTAGAAATGGTTCGTTTTTATCGTCACAATTCTTCACCTTCATCGTCCCTATTTTGAATGCTGATGTTTATGTATATAATGGCTAAGAATGATATAGTGGTATTTCTCATTTACATCCAGATCAGCCTCAAGTTATGCGATGCCTAATCTTTGTTTGAAACTGGATGTTGGAGAGAAAATGCAAACATTCTTGCCTCATTTATTGTATGAAAATGCTATTCAAAAGTCGCATTTTTCTATTGTACTTTGTCTTTTTTCGGTGTTGCGAAATTATTAATTATATCGATATTTTACAATTTGCGAATATAGAAGGGTTACCATACTGTATATCTCAATGGAATTTCCTTGTTGAGATCAGGCAATATCTTTGAGTAAAATTTATGAGCTTTGACAAGGGTGTCATCGAACTGTCTTTCTCTGAATTTATCATAACCTCTGGAGGTATTGTAGTTGTGGTACTGTTCTCATCTTATAGGCTATTACGATGTAGCTTTCTCTAATAGGTTTTCAGCACCATGTTTCTTCTAGAGAAAAACGATGCCACTAGTTTTAGAGGAATGCGTGACCATGCAAACATTGAGAATTGATGGTGTGAAATTGAAGAAAGCAAATGGGAATTCGAAAGGTGGGTAATGAGAATAGCACTAGGGATTTTAAATAAATGGACAGGAAATTTGAGGCAACCAAAGAAGGTATGGGGTTGTGTTCAGAGTCATTTGCTAAGATTTTGGGCTTGGTTGATTTAACAATCATGAAGAATTTAAGAAGGGTTGCATGTTCCTTTCTGGAAGGATCAAAAGTACCACATAGTTTTCCACATTATAAATTTTTGCTGAAGTGCTAAATTTTTTACTACATGATGCCTTTATGTTTCTTTTCCAGGCTACCATAGTTGGTCCTGGAAATCCATTAGGAAAATCTGTTGATGTGAATGATGCAGCAGATCACATATTTGGACTTGTTCTGATGAATGACTGGAGTGGTGAGTAGCTTTCTCGGACATTGTCTTGGATCTTGTCTGAGTATTACTTGTGAAAGAACTTTCACTTGCTTCTGATAACAGATGCCTTACTGAGAATTTTTTTTCCCTTTTTTTTTTTCTGTTAGCTAGAGATATTCAGGGTTGGGAGTATGTACCTCTTGGTCCTTTCCTAGGGAAAAATTTTGGTAATTTGCTCTTCATTTCTCTCATGATACTTGCTTTCAAAAGTCGGCTGCCTGAGCTGGATTGGTGATAACTTTAGGTACAACAATCTCTCCTTGGATTGTCACCTTGGAAGCTCTTGAACCTTTTACTTGTGATGCTGCAAAACAGGTAGATTACAACCATTCTATATATATTGTGCAGTAGTGCGCTTTCATACGGGTAAGACATATACTGGTTGTGGTTATCGCTTATTATATCTATCTAGGCATGGACACTGAAGTGTCAATGGGTTTATCAGGGTGAGGCAAAATGAATTAAGATAACCAGACCACTGACAAGAGCCCCAGCCTACAATCCAGTCTAGGTTAGGGAACTTGTACCACCTTACCTCTGTAGAATGAGGCTGTATCTGCTGAGACTTGACACATTGGCCTTGAGGCCCATGACACTCTTGTGGTTGATGTATGTCCATGCACTAAGCTTGTCCTCCCCGAGACAAATACAGCTAAGAGCTGTAGTTGGATTAATCTTCTAAGGTTTAACTGTTCTTTGTAACTTCTCTGATGTTAACTGAGAGTATTGGACGGCTGAATTCTATGAAGCTATTCTCTCTTGGTGCTATTCGGGACCAAATTCTCAAAGCTGTAATTCTGCATTTCAGGATCCTCCTCCATTGCCATACCTGGCAGAAAAAGTATCGGAAATCTATGACCTCTCATTGGAGGTGAGTTTATCTTCTTCAGCACTGCACATTTCATAAATGATTTCTGTTCTGACCCATGCTTTCTTTATCAAGTGAGAATGCAAGTCTCAAATCAGCTGCTCATTTTTTCCTATTAACCAGAGGTTGCTTGCTGCTAGGTTCAAATAAAACCTGCTGGAAGAGAACATGCAATTGTTGTCACTAAGAGTAACTTGAAGAACTTGTAAGTTTACTACAGTAACTTCGTCAGCCCCTGTGTTCATTCTTGGTGATATCTAATACGTTAAGCCCATGACTTCTTAGACTATGTTATTTGTTGTATCTCTTGAAGTCTTTGATAGCTTTTGGGATATTGGATAGTTGTAAGAGGTATTGCATGCTTGATGAGGCCATTGACAATTCCCATTCATCGAGTTGAGGTGTAGATACAGAATTTAGAACCATTGAGCGTGAGATGAGGAAGAAAATAAATGTTGACCTCTTCTTCTGATTACTGGATGAAAAGTTTGTCATTATCACAAATCATCCTTTTGGCATACGAGACACCAAGCTGCTTGTGGCTCGATGTACTACTACAAGTCCAGTGTTCTGATTGTATTCTGCTTTTTTCTGGGATTTGCTCTGAATTTTGTTGCTGAAAGAGCAATCAGGAATATGCACAGGATTTGCCAGCTACAAAAGCAGGACCAGTTATCATACCATGATAGCATGCCTGCTTTTAGGAAAGCAAGCGTACAAGACGACTTACAAATGGAGCTACTCATTCAATTGTCTGCTTTAGATAACCCTCGAGTTTGAATCAACATGTTCTTGTTTTATACCCACAGAATAATTAGAGTTTGCGGTGTCTCTTTGCTCGCTGCTTCTTATTTTTGCCTTGGATAGGTACTGGACGTTGACACAGCAGCTGGCGCACCACACAGTCAATGGCTGCAATCTGAATCCTGGTGATCTCCTGGGGACTGGCACTATAAGTGGCCCTGTATGAACTTTCACTTAAAATGTTCTTTCTTGTGTCCTCAGTTCTCCCTAACAGCTTCGTCAAATGGAAATTGAGATGCCATTTGCTTTCTACAGGAACCTGATTCTCTTGGGTGTTTGATGGAGCTCTCGTGGAACGGTCAGAGGCCTCTGTCTTTGAATGGGGTGACTAGGACGTTTCTAGAAGATGGCGATGAAGTCATTTTCTCTGGTGTTTGCAAGGTTCTGCTTCATGCTAACCTATATCTATGTTGTCATGCCTTCGAACTGTACTGTGCCTAATGGAATTGGCTTCATTTGTTAAGCGTTTTCTTCTGGGATCAACTATGTGACTTCTATCAAGACGTATAGGCAACATAGCTAATCTGTTGCGCCCGTATCGATGGTCATTACTGCCTATTGAATATGTGTTTCTGTGTTCTTGAGACAAGAGTTAAAAATTATGCACAATAGTTGACTTTGCAAATAGGTAGCCTTTGCTTTTTACGACAACAATTAGCTTTTGATGATTGTGAATACTCATTTTTCAGGGAGATGGCTACAAGGTCGGATTCGGGACTTGCTCCGGGAAGGTTTTGCCGTCACCCTAGTGACAGCGATTGCTTTCATTCACCAGGATTGTACCAGTTCGAGCACATCGTAGCTCGGTACGATACTTTTGTAGGACAACTGTTTCTGATTTAGCAATAATGTCCAGTTCATGCGGCCTAGGTTTGAGACTCGTGGACTTTTGAATCGACTATGTTGTAATTGTTTATTCCTTTGCATTTGTTTGTTTATGGTTGCAGTTTGAGACTCACATCTAATTAAATGCATAATCAGTCCTATGCTTTTCTCTTTCTAGCTAGGTGTAGGCTTGCACCAGTTGTTTCTGTGAAAATCAGCAAGAGAATGAGTGTCCTGGACGTAGTAGGATCTGAACACTAACCATGAAGATGATAAAGCTGGAAACTATCCGCGCCACCGCGCCAGATGATGTTTTATTCATCAACTTGACATAAACCAAGTGAACAAGACAGACGGATCATCGATCAATTACCGTTCTTCGACCAAATGGAAATGCAAACCAAACCATTACACACACGTCAAGCAATGCAACTGCACTTGCATTTGGCCATGCAGCTCCTACAATCACTGAGCCTCGGAAACCTCTGATCGCTACAATCGCACCTCTTCTGGCACTCTGCCTGCTTCGTCCTGCCCCGCATGCACTTCGCCATGCACCTCAACATCAGTGTGCACGACGGACAGTCGTGCCTAAGCCGTCCCATGATGCAGTTCTTGCAGATGTTCCTGCCGCTGGAATCATAGGACGGCAAGCATCCCACTGCTGCTGCCAACGGGGCAACAACGAGGAGCCACAGGAGCAGTGCTGAGGATTGCATTGGCATCGTCATCAACTGCTCCTTGTTCAACTTTCTTTTCACTTTGGAAGGGCAAGGGGAAGCTTGCTTTTCATGTTCTGGTCCATTTTATAGGATGATGAGATCACATTGGAACAATTTGAAATTATGGAAAAGGAAAAATAAGAGGCTTTGGACACTGTAATTTGAAGTTAATACAATGTTGTGTGGACAAACAATGTCTCATTAATTGTTATGATCTTTGCTACATCTCCTTGGTATGTGTGATTTCTGATGGTTGAGTTAATTTTGAGTTGGTTTCAGTTGTTTACTCGTCTTTAAACGGTAGACATAGAAGCGTGTTTCAATATACAGTAAGTTTCTACATAATCTTGTCACATATAGAATGCAGAGAGGATATTTTTATAAGAAAAATCGCTAATCCCCCCACGGATCTCATCCTTTTTTTCTTCCCATTTCTCAAATTATCCTTTTTATATAATATTTAAAATCATTTATAATTTTTAATATATATATATATATATATCAAATATTAAAAATAAATATATATTTGAAATCAACACATCAATATCTACAAAATAAGACTAATATTGAATATAAAAAATATATTAGAAAAAAATATTTTCTTCGTTTAATAGTAATTATAACATATACGTATGTGATAATTATCAATAATTCTTACTTGTATCTTTGATAACAGTTTCAATTATGGAATGAAGTGATGAATATCAATATATGTGATAGACAATATTTTGATGGAACGATTGAATAGAATAAAATATATATGTGTTTAAGTATTATTAATATGTATTTATTTATAATATAATGATTTTTTATATTGAGTATTGGTCTTATTTTGTAGATATTATTATGTAGAGTTTAAATATATATTTATTTTTAATATTTGATATATATATATATATTAAAAATTATAAATAATTATAAGTATTACATAAAAAAGAAAATAATGGGAATTTGAAAAAAGAAGAAGAAGGGGCCGGGTGGTGTGCAATGGGGGATTAGCACTACCCTTTTATAAGATAGGATAATGTATGTAATCTTATCTTTATTTTAACATAAAAAGATTATTTTTTTATGTTCTTAATTGTCGAACCACTGATCTCACAATTAGAAAAAAAAAAAGAAAAAGTTATCATTCAATCAATTCCTCTCAACTATAAAATACTACAAATACTATGCTAAGACAAGTTCCACTTGCATTTTATTACTCAAACACTTACGCTCACAATTTAATACCCAATTTTTATTTCTATTTCATTCAACTAGCCAACTATAAGTAAAAGACATAATTTGCTTTGCGTGATATTGACTTCTGTCCAATTTCCATTCCCGTGCAAAGGGACCACCAAACAACCTTTTCACGCACCATGAACAATTTCACGCCATAATGGAGCGTGAAAGTGACATTTTTGGTTTTTTTCTTTTTTTACGTTTTGCAATTTTCACTTAAAACCATTAAAGAAATTTATTTCCAAGGTTAGAAAAGTGATTTTTTTTGTGATTAAAATAACTTAACACGAAATTAATCTGTCTGATTTCATTGGCTTATTAAAATAGAACTTATTCAAAGTACTAAAAAAAATAAAAAAATAAAGGATTGGTTTTGTTTAACCTCGTTAGCTCGACTTAATTGAGCTTAATCGTCTAGATTGATTTATTGATTCTTGAGCATGGATTTTGGATTTCACATTTGCATTGATCCATTGACATCCTTAACAAAGCAAATCCTCTTTACTAAGTTTTTCTCAATCCATGTTTTTTTCCTTATTAAATTTTTTCACTCTTAGAGGGGTGTAATACCCCAAGAAAATGCTTAAATGGTTTGATAGTACTACCTATACGAATAAGGTGCATCTTTCTTTTCGATAACCCATCACTTTAGAACTTCTCAGTTAAGCGTGCTTAACATGGAGCAATGCTGGGATGAGTGACCTCCTGGGAAGTTTCCCAGGGCATGCGCGAGTGAGGCGAAAACGCACTGAAAAGACTAGTGTTGGTCTGTAAGATCAGTTGTCAGTCTGGCGAGCGGTTCTTGATGACGACCTGGTAGCAAGGATTTGGACGGGGCGTTATAGTATGGTATCAGAGCAACCCTGCGACTGCGTGCTGGACCTGTGGACAAGAGGGCAGCCGCCTAACAGGGGAAGATTCTGGGATTGTGTGTGGAGCTTGAAGTCACAACGAGGACGTTGCGTTCTTTAAATGGGGGGGTGTATGTAATACCCCAAGAAAATGGTTAAATGGTTTGATAGTACTATCTATACTAATAAGGTGCATCTTCCTTTTCGGTAGCCCATCACCTTAAAACTCCGTAGTTAAGCGTGCTTAACGTGGAGCAATACTGAGATGGGTGACCTCCCAGGAAAACTTCCCAGGATGTGCGCGAATGAGGGTAAAGCGCACTGAAAGGACTAGTGTTGGTATGTGGGATCAGTTGTCAACCTGACGAGCGGTTCTTGATGACGATCCGGTAATAAGGATTTGATCGGGACGTTACAAGGGGTGTATGAATGAAAACTTTTCTTTGGATATCTCTTATAAGAACATTTGGATTTAAAACTCTTCGTGTGGTTATTGGATGAGGCTAAAGCGCACTGAAAGGACTAGTGTTGGTATGTGGGGTCAGTTGTCAACCTGACGAGCGGTTCTTGATGACGATCCGGTAACAAGGATTTCACAGGAGCGTTACAAGGGGTGTATGAATGAAAACTTTTCTTTGGATATCTCTTATAAGAACATTTGGATTTAAAACTCTTCGTGTGGTTATTTTTATGCAAAACTTTGTTAAACTTCCTCTGAGTTTCATCATTTTGGTTGATTCCATGACCATTCACATTTTTGATAATCTCTTGATCCTTGTTGTTTGAAACAATTGAAATGGTTTCAATGTTTGTGTTTTCATTGATTGCATCGAGTGGACTCTCGAGTGGAGATTGTAAGAAATCGAGAATAGCATTCATGTCATAAGGTTCTTTATTGATTTCTTCATTTGACACATCAAATGAATAACAACAAGTCATTGATGATATCGATTTCAATTGAGACCTCTTAAAATAAACCTTGATATTTTCTTGTTCCAAATTAATTAGACCATTATCTACATCGATTTGTGCTTTTGAATGACTAAAAAATGATCTACCAAGGATAATACTTGATGAATTGTTTGAAACAAAAGAATCACTCTTCGTATCAAGGACATAAAAATCGACAATGAACGACAGCTTATCAACTTTGATCAAAGCATCCTCCACAACACCTTTTATCTTAACTTATGGATTATTAGCCATTTGAATGAATGGTTCTTTCTCAATTGGAGAAGAAAGATTAAGAGATTGATAGACAAACAAGCACATTACTTTGACAGACGCACCTAGATCAAGCATACACTTTGAAAATCATGATCATTCCTGAATCTTGTTTCTTAAGTCCATCATTCTTAAATTCATTAATTTTGACAAAATTCCACATTCTCTTGAGTTCAAAGGTTAAGTGATCTCTTATTTGGTTAACTTCGCTTGCTAGCTGACCAACTTGGTTTTCCAAGTTTTGAATGCTTGTCTTTGTTTCTTTTTGGAAGCTCGTTGTGCTTACAGCAAGAGCTTTCATTGATTCTTTCAAATAAGCATTAGAACTTTGATTTGCATGTTGATTTATTGAACTTGATTAAAATACGAGCCTTATTAAAACAAGGTGGTTGATTTGGTGGAAAAGGTGGACGCAGAATTCCTTGAGGATTACTTCAACGAAAGTTAGGATAGTTTCTAAAATCTTCATTGTACGTATTTGGAAAATTACCAACGACATTCATATTTTCACTTTAAAAAAGAGTAGGACATGCATAATTACAAAGACCGCATGGATTGAAATTGGAATTTTACTAAGTACTTGATTTAACAGATGTTAGATTTTCAATTTTTGTTCATAGGAGTTTGTGCTTAATTCATTCGCCTTCCTTCTTCGATCATCGTCTCTAATTAAAAAAGATTACGTATTTTTTAGTCATTTGTCAATTTTCTATTCGTAGGTGTTATATTAATTAAAGCACTACCACAAGCGGCATCAATCATGGATCTATGGTGTGAAGTTATACCTTCATAAAAATATAGGGTAAGAAGTTGTTCGGAAATTTGATGAGGAACAACTTGCACAATGACGTTTCAAATGCTCCCAATATTCATGTAACCCTTCAGTAGATGATTAATGATTCCATAGAATTTTTTTTCTTATAGATGTTATTCTTGAAGCAGGCAAGATTTTTTCCAAAAGTAGATTTTGCATATGTGTCCAGTATGTGATTGATCATGGGGGAAGGTAATACAACCAGTCCTTAGCGGAATCTTATAAACTAAAAGGGAATGCTCTTAGTTTTATAATTTTTTCATTAATTCCTTGTGATTTCATATTATTTCATACTACATGTCTATACGGGTCTTCTCGTGCTAACCTCCAAAGGTTGGTAAGAGTTAACAAATCCAAAATTCAGTTTTAATGCTGCTTCAACAGTAGAAAATACAATGCAAAAGGGGTTCTCCCTCCATAGTAGAGCAACTAAGTCTTTTAAAGTTGAAATCCAGATTTCTCATTCTCATTTGCTTTCATATTTTCATTCATGTTTTCAGCATATCTAAATTAAAATAAGGAATGGTCTCATCAGAAGAGTTTAAAAAATAAGAAGAAGAGGACTAGCTGGATGTAGACGTTGGGGAGATGGATGTTGCAACATTGCGACTTCAAAATGTTTAATCATTTTCCAAATTTGTGCTTGCACTTTCCTTCCATTTCTCAATTTCATGCAATGAGACAAGCTCTAATTTGAACCTGCAAAACACAAAAGAGGAAAAGGTGAGTGAAATAATGAAAATAGTTGGAACAAACACAAGTAGTCGAAAACAATATCGTGGTCATTAATTTCCCGACAATGACGCCTATATTTGCATGCATCGTTGTTACACATGCCAAACTAATATTCCCGCTTCTAGAGACAACTAGGTAGGAGAAGTAAGAGGCGATCCAACGGAGAATTATGAAAGATATGTAGCAAATAAGCTCAAATTATGCTTTACTTATGAATAAATCCTAACTAAATGAATCGCTTCACTAAGATGGGGGACAAACTAAATGTTTCATTTAATTAAACACTAAAGTGAAAGAACTAATGATTGAAGTGATAAATAATATGATAAGGTAGCAAGGAACATGCAAAGTCCTCCATGGTTTTTAGAGAATCATCGAACCATTCTTTTTATGTTTCACTTGAGTTATCAGATAGTTTTCTCTCCTCGTCAAAGACTTCCATTCCACTAGAACAGTTTAAGAAAGAGAGTGACTCTTTCTTTTGAGCCAAGAACATTATGATTATAGTTTAATGTGAGATTGTGATTATTATATAGAGTATTAAGATCTAATATGAGTGATCCAAAAACACACGAATGACATAAGGTGATCCAATATGAGTATTAAGATCCTCATATGAATAAATAAGCCACTAAACTAAAGTATACTAATTCATTCATATGGAATAATGATAAGTCATATCTCATAATACAAATAAGTTCAATATATAAGTGAATAAAACCTACCAATCTAGATCATGCATCAAATGAGTTCAACATATTCACCTAAATCAGATTTGCTTCGTATTAACTATAATGAGTTATGGTTAATTGCATGATTAAAATCATGACATTAAGTAAGTGATCAAGCTGCATAAAATCATAATCCCAAGAATTAAAACAATGTCATATTTATCACTAACTTTAATCATTTATTAGGATCATATCTCATTTCATACACATGTCTATGGATTCATTCACATGTCCTAACTAATCGAACTACTCACAAGACATAATGAAAGGCATAAACATCATAGAAATGAAGCTAGTCACACCATCATAATGAAATAAACAAGATTAACAATAAAATTTAAAACGAATGTACGAAGACGGCTCTACGTAGACATGATGCCCCTGGAAATAAAAGTACGAACGTCGAACAATCGAACGAGGAATGACAAAGGAACTCATCAAACCTAGATCAAAGATAATTAAAAATGAAAAACTAAGAAATCTATTTTCTTCCCCTAAACTGATCTTCTACCTCCTCCTTCCTGATGAAATACAAGATGTTTAAATAGATGAATGGGCAATGTTTAAACACCATAGAATCTGGAACAGAAAAGGTTCTTTCCGTTGAGCAACTTTCACGGATGTGAAAAAGTTCACGACCTCCCAAGGCTTGAAAAAAGTCATTTTTCAAACTTCAAAATTTTCTCCACATGTCTTCTTATCCTCTTACCAGCATGTTTTCAGCTCCAATCAAGTATAGTTATCAAAATAAAGCACGAATTCATCCTTTAATCGCATAAAATATATCCGCAATACTCCTTCGATCCAGCTTAAATTGTCATTCGTCAAACTAGTTCTCTCAAACAAAAACAAGAAAAATAGTAGAAACAGATAAAAAGTACAAACAAGCTAAAACTAAACTGAAAAGACATAAAATAAAACATAAACATAAGAAAAATAACTAAGGAAAACATGCTTAAAAGTGTGTTTAACACTTCCCTTGTTGTTATTGTTACCAAACGATCCAGGACAAGACCGCAGAGAACTAACTCAAAGGGTTATCCAACTCTGAAAAATTAAAACCAACTCTGATTATAATCAACTAGGTGTCAATCATCGACCAGACAAGTCTGCTTGAAATCATGTTCTTTCCTTTCTTGTTCGTATTTCTAAATACTATGATATTCATCAATGAGGTTCCGAAAACCATCGTTGGAAGGGCTTCCCTACAGAGAATCAACCGGTTATCTTGTCAGCAATGGCCTCGGTGCCGCTACATGGATATGATGGGGACGAGTCGCTACCATTACCTCCCTAAGTAGTTCTACTACTTGCCCGCCACAATGACAAGAATATTTTTCTAGAGTCTAATGACTCATAAATACTAACAAGCATCATCAAAATTACCGATGATCTCAATTGATCCAAGAAGGGAGGTTCAAGCTCAACCTTTTGCACAACAAGCTCTCAAGAAAACGACAATGGTCATAATAGACCCAAGAAGGGACGCGATGCTCGACCTTTATATCTCAAGGACACATTTTGAATTATCTCCTTCACTTTGTATTAATTTACATCTTATCGATAGTGTAATCAAGGTTTACAGTCGTTTTCCTTTATTTTTGAGAGAGTGCATAAATATCGACGTGCATATTCTAACTCCCATTTAAATCCCGATACCCCATATCATATACACATAATAACACAAAGCATCTATCTCCATTCCCGATCATAAGTGTAAGGCTTGTTCTTTAAAACCCAATCACCTCACAGTATATAGTATCCCTTTGTATAACCCCATGATCATACATAATGCAATGCTTTATCACATCTAAGCATACGCACATGAGACATAACAACCCCGAAGCACTCCCGACCCGTTTACTCCCGTTTCAAACCAAACCCTAATTTCCTGTCATGACCTCAATGCATACCAAATAATCACTAATATGATCACCCTCTTAACGGTACACTCATCATCACAACAACCGTATCACATCACAACATACATAACTCAAGCATAAGAGGATCGAAATGGGGATAGGTTACCTCCTGGTGATACTTAAACCCTAATACCTATAAGAGGACAGCACGAAACAAGAAAATTCCTCGGTGTCAGGATTTATCCTTGCTGTCGATCTACCACTGAAACCAGGGGGAAGCATCGACGGGATCCTTGGTGTCGACGAAGCTTCGGTTGAGTGCTTCATTGGTGGCTCGTTGAATAACCAAGGAGACCAAGGAGGGGAGTTATGATAGGGCTTGTGCGACTTTTTGGTTGCTGGGTGGCTCTTGCAGTTCTCAGGAGACTTTGGTGGTGCTCATGCATGGTGACAAGGCATCACGACGACGTGATAGTGGTATGCTGGCCATTCTCGATTTGGTGTGGGAAGAAAAGGGGCAGGTCGTAGCTTGAGCGGGCGAGTTCGGTGATCTCCTGGCTATTTGGGGAGGATGATGGCGACGATGGCATCGTGCTTGTGGTGGGAAATGGCTTGGAGATGAGAGGGATTAGAGCTTAGAAATGAGGGAAAGAGAGGACTGTGATGGGAAGTAATTATCACACTTATGGCCCAAGCAACTGATGTGTGCTATTGCAGACATGTCAAATTGAGGGCTAGCATTCTTGGTGAACCTGATTACTATGTTCCCACCCTTCTTCCTTAACTAGGCTAATTGCTTTACAAGCACTCACTTACACTATAAAAATATTTAAATTAACGCAATAGTGAAAATAAGGGTTGAACCCACAGAGACGGTCGTAATATTGTTTATTATTGTTTTAGTCACGATTAGGAACTATTATAATTATGAAAACTAAGATTGGTGGGTTTTGTAAATGAAATGAATTAAAACCTAAATAACTAGTTAAAGCTAACTAAATTGCTATGGACTAAATAATGACGCTTTCCAATTAATTAAAAGGTAGGGATTAGGTCAATTTCGTTCTCGTTTCAAGGATCAATCATGAATGTTTAATGAGATTGATTTGTATTTAGAAAGGTTTGGTTGTGACATACACGTCTTCTATATCACGTTCACTCGATTGTCAATTATCACAGCACATGTATAATTAACCTAATCTACTTATCTCTGACATATCGCAACACACGTATATATTAGAAATGAATAAATTGAATCAAAACATACGAACATGCCAAACATGAATAGAATAGCAAGATAGCTTGGTCTATAACATGGTTAGTTGCTATTTAATATGACCAAAATAGTTTGAATCACTAGTTAAATCAACCTAAAATAACATCTAAGTGGCTAAGTTAGACAAATATCATAAGTTAATCATGGTATACTTGGAGTATAAAATCATCTAGGTAGCCAATCTAGTGAAATCATACATCAAGTATGATAAAGATCCGTACTTTGATAACATTCATCATTATACAAATTTGATATTTTAGATTTAATAACATCTCATGATCATTTAGCTCAAACTACAACAATCAATCCCTACGGATCAACTACTCAATCATAATCATGAAAATCAAAGCATCCAAAATCATAACATGCATCATCACCATCAAATCAAAGCGTTGAAAGAATAGAAGAGCATGATAATAATGAAGATCCAATATCCAATGAATAAGATCCGTAGCAATATCCAACAATCAAAGCACAAAAACCAAGATCCAATCCAGAGCAATGAAAGAAAGTATGAAAAGTGACCTAAACTATAAACTTCGGCCTTCAAGACGGCAAAAATCTCTCATAAAAACGAATACAAAATGTCCATGTTTTAAGAAAAATCAAAAATCCGAGAAAATCTGGTGAAAATTTCGTCAAAATCTCATGAATATCTTGTAGAAAAGTCGCGTCACGATGATGACCATCGTGCAGAGAATTCTGGATCAATTTTTGTCTTCGTCTTGGCCATGGCCATACTTAAAACACTCCCTGGATAGTTTTCTTCGTTCGCCACGGTCGTGACCAAGCTGAAACTCGCCAAAAACATAATTTTTGAATGCCGAACTGCGTCCTGATTAATGGTATTAGCCCTTATATCATCATAAAGCACTTCAAATGATATCGTTTGCATCAGCCTCAAGTCGTCATCAAGTCGTCATCAGCCTCAAGATTTTTCTGACCATACCTCTTCTGGAACTCTATAATCAATGGCTGATGAAGGTCTCCTATTGATGAGATAGCAAGTAATGTTAACAGCTTCCGCCCAGAAACTCTTTGGCAAGCCCGCATTCAGTCGCATACAACGAGCTCTTTCCAACAATGTTCTATTCATCTTTTCAGCTACCCTATTCTGCTCAGGAGTTTTCCTCATGGTAAAGTGCCTCGTGATACCTTCATTCTTGTAGAATTTCTGAATACTAACTTCTTTGTATTCTGTGCCATTGTTTGACCTGAAGTACTTTAGTTTCTTTCTAGTCTGCGTTTCTACCATCGCCACATATTCAACCTCAGTAGTAGATAAGGCAACTGA
This sequence comes from Drosera spatulata, assembly GCA_035668315.1. Classification (NCBI taxonomy): domain Eukaryota; kingdom Viridiplantae; phylum Streptophyta; class Magnoliopsida; order Caryophyllales; family Droseraceae; genus Drosera; species Drosera spatulata. Next base: position 4,090 of record JAOVYX010015413.1, on the reverse strand, counting down.
ATTTTTCTTTTTGCTAGACTAGGATACCAGACTCTGTCCCAAGGATTGACACGTGCCAATAGCACTTTTTCTATCAATTCTGCATCCTACAAAACCAGCATAAGAAAATCCAGTAATGTCTGAAATAGGTAGATTAAGTAACAAAATACCCATATTGGGAGGAGTTCCTTTTAGGTATTTGATGATCTTCTTAGTTGCAGTCAGATGAGATTGTTTTGGATCTGGCTGAAACCTTGCACATAAACACAAAGAAAACATTATATCAAGTTTTCTGGCAGTCAGATAGAGGAGTGATCCAATGATATCACAATACTTGGTAGCATCAATAGATTTCCCATTCTCATCTTTGTCAAGTTTGATAGATGTGCTCATTGGAGATTTCATATGGGCAGATGACTCTATCCCATATTTTCATAAGTTGTCTCTCAGATATTTTGTATAAGAGATAAATATGCCATTATCCATCTGTTTTATTTATAATCCAAGGAAATATTTTAATTCTCCCATCATGCTCATCTCAAAAGACGATTGCATGAGTTTAGAGAACCTCTCACACAATTTGGGGTCGGTAGATGCTATTTGTACAAGCAAGAGCTTGTCTTTATGTATTTTAGTAAAGAGAGTGGTACCAATGACTCCCTTTCTATAATCTTTTTCAGTAAGGAAGTCTGAGAAAGTATTATACCAGGCTCTGGAGGCTTGTCTGAGCTTGTACAGAGCTTTACTTAACCTATAGACGTGGTTTGGATTGTCTGGATCTTCAAAGCTAGGAGGTTGTCTGATGTACACTTCTTCTTGAAGTCTTCAGTTGAAGAAGGCACTCTTTACGTTGATGTGAAATACTTTCAAGGATTTTGAAGCAGCATACGATAGGAATATTCGAATAACTTCTAATCTGGCCACTGGTGCAAAAGCATCATCAAAATCAATTTCTTCCTCCTGAGAGTAGCCCAGAGCAACTAGTCTGGCTTTATTTCTTATGATAATTCCTTCCTTATCCATCTTGTTCCTATAGATGCATTTTCTACCAATAACTGTGTGATCTGTAGGCTTAGGAACCGGTTTTCAAACATTTAGTCTGGTGAATTGGTTCAATTCTTCTTGCATTACGTCTATCCAGTTGGGGTCTGTCAGTGCTTTCGACACGTTCTTAGGCTCCATTTTGACAGAAAGGAAGAGACGAGACATTCATTTCTTATCACGGATCTGGTCATTCTTGGTGCATCCTTGTCTCATATTATCAGATCAGTGGAGCGTGGCTTTGGGTATCTTGTTCCAGACACCATCCTGGGAGCTTCCATTGTGATAGAATCTTCAGACATTGTATTCTTTGGTTGATCTGTTTGGTCAGATGCCGGATATAGTAATAGGTCTGGTTGGGGAGTGTTTGTTGTCATACTCTGTTCGTTTGGTATGTTTGTAGGAACTTCATCTATATGATATATGTTTGTCTGTTCAGCATTATCATATGGTGTATGAATTTGTTAGTCTCATAAAAAAAAAAAACATGAACAGACTCTTCATTAGTCTTAGTTGACTTATTATATATTCTATCAACCTTGCTCATCATTGAATATCCCATAACGATGGCTTCATCACACTTAGCATCAAATTTATGTAAGTAGTTTTTATTATTGTCATGCACATAACATTTGCTGCCAAACTATGGAAATAGCCAAGATTAGGAAGTCTCCCTGTCCATAGCTCAAAAGGCATCTTCTTGAATGCCATATGGATCAAAGTGCGATTCTGAACATAGCATGTTGTATTTACAACTTCAGCCCAGAACATCTTTGGCAGATTTTCTTCAAATAGCACTATTCTGGTAGCTTCCATCAGAGTCCGGTTCAACCTCTCTGCCACACCATTCTGTTGAGGGGTTCGAGGAGCAGAGAAGTTGTGTTGAATCCCATGGTCATCGCAATATTGCTCAACTTCTCATCTGTCGAGCTCTGTTCCATGATCACTCATTATCGCGATCACGTTTAATCCCTTTTAATTTTGAACCTGGCTCAAAAATCTTGTCAGTACAGCACGTGTATCCTTTTTGGACGAGAGAAAAAAAACCCAAGTATATCGTGAATAATCATCAATAATGACAAAGATATACTTCTTTTTGCTGAAGCTCAGAGTATCTATTGGAGCACATAGATCAATATGAAGGTGCAAGGGTTCAGAACTTATCTGATCACGCTTACCCTTCAGAGTAGACTTAATCTGTTTGCCTAATTGACAAGTCTTACAAATCTTACCCTTCTCATAGGATATTGATGGAACTCCTTTTACCAGATTCTTGGATGATAGTCTGGCCATGTACTTAAGTTTAGATGTGTCAGACGTTTGTGCCAAGAGCCATTATGTGTCTTCAGACTATTTGCTCATAAAACATGAGTCAACCTTCATAGGATAGTTGAAGTCGACCACATAGACGTCTCCTATTCTAATTCCTGCAAGCTTGAAATCATTGTTAGCAACTTCTTTCACTAGGTACATATTATTGCAAATTCAACCTTAAGCCCTTTGTCACATAGTTGACTGATGGAGAGCAGATTATGTTATAATCCTTCAACGTATGCCACATTGCTAAAAGTGGCAGCACCAGTATTGAGGGTTCCATACCCTGTAATCTTACTAGTACTACTATCGTCAACCAAAACTCGTGGTCTGTTCTTACTTTTGTAATCTGATAGCAGTGATTTGTCACTAGTCATATGTCTAAGTTATCCACTATCCGAATACCAGATCTGTGGTTGATGTCCCTGTAAAATGTACGTTTATTTCATGTATGGTCCCCATTTATTTTGGGTCCAGGAGGTTAGTTAAAAGACCCTTAGTTACCCATATCCATTTCCTTTTCAAAGTCGGATAGGTCCAGCAATGTTCAGCAGTATGACCATGCTTATAGCATAGATAACATTTAGAGGGTCGGAATGGTCTGACAGACATAGGAACCTTTCGTTTAGTTTGATCAGATCTCCTCGTCAGACTAGGCCTTGTTGCCTTATAGGGATATAGAGCAAATATGCTCCTCGCTCTATGCTGATATAGATTAGAAGAGTCTTTATCAGACACTTCCTTATGTCTTTATCACAGCTGAGTGCAGATGCTGTGACATAGTTTGTCTTCCTTTGAACAGACGAGCTTGTACATGGCACATCAGATGTCTCTTTAACTGAGGTTGTCTGTTCAATAGACGTACTTTGTGGGGTCAGAGGAGGTTTAGTGATTGCCTTAACAAATACTATGGGTGAGGGCTTTCTCAATTTAACCTTGTTGATGTGTATGAAATCACACATCATTTCATCGTTCTAGACGTTTGTTTTTATTCCCTTTACATTGTCTAAATTGCGTTTTTAGTGTTGTTTTACCTTGGAATGTTGGTACTGCTGTGTGTTGATGTTTTATGGCAGATTGGCATGGAATTTAAAGCAAAAAGGAAGAAGAATGAAGAGAATGGAAATCCAAGTACTCGAAGAGCTGCATTTCACATTTCATTATCAATTCACGCTCTTCGAGGAGGCTTTTCAGCAAAATTTTGCCATGATTAGTTAGATCTAAGTGTTTAGATGCTATGTATAAGGTTTGGGAATTTTTGAATGTCGTTTGCTATTTTTAATTTTAGTTTTAGGAAGAACAGTGAATAGTGAACAGTAACAGTAACAGTGTCGTCCGTCCGTCCGATCAATTCTGTTACGCTCCCATGCCTATATAACCCTTCCTAGGGTTAAATGAACATTATTTCGGCAGAGGAACACAAGGTGACGGCAGAGACGAAGGAGAAGAAGAAAGGCGACGCAAAGAAGGGTTTTTGGAGAGGAATTCAACGTGCCTTCAATCCAAACACTTAGTATATTCATCGGATTCGCATTGGAACACATTGAACTCTGTATAACTTCTGTTTCCTGATTTGTATCTGACCAGAATGTTATTGTGTTTTCATTTAATGAATTTCATGTGCTATTTGATGAATATGAGTGAGTAGTTGTGGATTAGGGATGTGTTGATGTGTTCATGTTGCTTAGATCATGAGATTATGAGCTTGTAATCAGAAACCAGAACATGTTTGATGATTAAATGTTGCATGAAACCT